>JBBPBX010048471.1:8737-25735 GCA_038048925.1 Garcialebias charrua | reverse complement strand
ATTATATGTCTTTAATTTACTGACTGTTGGCCTAGATGAAACATTTGAGATAAAATTCGATTTTTTATCATTTATTTTCGTAGCGCACCCGAGGCTGTTTGGAAAATATCAAACCGAAACTATTTAATATCCAGCAGATTTGACCATTTCGTGAATTGATTTAGGAACTGTTAAGCTCAGGAACACTTCTGATATAACGTCAGCTATGAACTATATTTTTTCTCAGCAGAGAAATAATAGTTTTTTACCTTGTTTTGATGAAAATTCGTTCGTGGCGGCAGCCATTTTGAATGACGACGTCAGTCGACATCGTTCAAAACTCCGCCTTCTGCTCTCTGATTGCTCAGGAACACTTCTGATATAACGTCAGCTATGAAATCTATTTTTTCTCAGCAGAGAAATAATAGTTTTTTACCTTGTTTTATTGAAAATTCCTTCGTGGCGGCAGCCATTTTGAATGACGACGTCAGTCGACGTCGTTCAAAACTCCGCCTTCTGTTCTCTGATTGGTCCGGTCAAAACCTACCGGAGACATCCTTGTGGATGGGAGAAATGCCAGACCCAGCAGTGAAGGGAAATGAGAATTGAGCGGAGCTGCGTAGGAATGGCGAGGGCCAGGCTAGTTGGGGGCTGCCATTGCATGTAAATGCATGGAAGCCACCTATTGTTATTCTGCTCGAACGTGTGTCTACATTTCGTCGAGCGTTAATGCGGCCCGAACCACAATGTCTACCCCCACAAAAGTTATATTAAAACGACTGGCTAGGCCCCCTGATGTGTGCTATTACTTTTATTGGCATTTCGAGTTACCATGGCAACGTAATTTGCGAACAAAGACGTAATGAATCTCCAAATCCAGGAACTAGTTGGTTACTGCCCACTTATTATTCTACACCAGAAAAAGTTATCTTTTTCAACTTTAATACGGACCGAACCACAAAGTGAACCCCCACAAAAGTTATATCAAAACGACCGGCCCGACTCAGAGATGTGTGCTATTACTTTTATAAGCAATCGGAGTTACCATGGCGATGTATTTTGCTAACAAAGTTGCCATATTTCCCCATTGAAAATGAATGGGAGAACACTCCTCACACAAACTGCTGCTGTCAAGTCACATGATTTAGAATCTGATGAAAACATACTCACTGTTGGTACTGTTTGAAACTCATAGAAAGTATTTATCAGATGTATCTCTAGAACTGATTAACATTTGGAGCCATTTTGATTCAAGATGTCCGGAAACAGCCTGGCAGCCCCCGTCAAAGTTTCTCCAGGAACTTTCTAGTTTTCCCTTTTCTTCTTCTTCATGTTTTTTATACTTGTGTGGAACAAGCATCCAGGACCATGTTGGTGCCATCAACTTCACTACGTAGCCTACTTGCTGTTGGGACAGAGGAGGTGCACCAGCCACAAGTTCTTCATTGTTCTGGACAAGCAGGTCATACCATGCAAGTCAACCAGCTCACTTGGAGCTTTTGATGAACTTTTTAAGGCTCACTTTGTATTTGGAACTGTTTAAAATCAAATGCTCCATAACATGTACGTCTTCATGCAAACAGCCGTCTACAACATAGCTGTTGGCAATGTGGGAATTTATTTACACAATTATTTATTTACTCAATTGGTGTCCATCACATTTATTCAAACACGGGTGTATATCTTGAGATAATATTGCACCTTCATGTACAGTATTTCACTTCTGAATGTCATTATTTAAACTCCAAAAGATTGGCGGTTGCAGTTATTTTTCATTCAACTTTTATTTAGTCAGGTTAATCTCATTGAGCCTCGAGGACTCATTTACAAGAGAGACCTGCTACAAACTAAAGAATGATGACAACAACAACAATAGAGTTTCCTTAAACAATCAACAATAGACAATCATAAGAGAAATACAGATTTATTTATTTTTTTACAAATTAAAACAAAGTAGCAAAGTAGCAAAACATTACTGTAAGGCAAGAAGACCAGATGTTGGAGGTTCTGGAGGACCTGACAAAACCAGTTGTTGGAGGTTTTGAAGGACCAGAGATAACCAGATGTTGGAGGTTCTGGAGGACCTGACAAAACCAGTTGTTGGAGTTTCTGGAGGACCTGAGGAGACCAGATGTTGAAGTTTCTGGAGGACAATATAATTCAGTTCAATTCAGTTTATTTATTTAGCTCCAAGTCACAACAGAAGGCATCTCCTGGTGCTGAACAGAAATGACACAGATGAGAGCAGATCTTAGGAAATATACATTTCTGCACTGTTTGTGTCTTTACAGGTGTGTAGCTGTCCATGCAAGAGGAATTAATGCACCCCCATATCATCAGAGAAGCAGGCTTTTGAACTGTGCTGTAAACGGGCAGCATCCAGTGTTGACCTTCAACCTCGTCCTTTGAGCTCAGAGATTTCTACAGATTCTTCTAATCTGGTGATGAGATTATGAAGTGGAGATGATGGAGATTCAACGTCTTCTCAGTTTTCCTTTAAGGAACTTTATTCTGAAATTGTTTCATTATTTTCAGACAGTTTTCCTCAGACTGGTGAACCTCTGCCCATCTCCACCTCTGAACACATTCTTCTTCTTCTTCTTTCGGCTTTTCCCTTTTCAGGGGTCGCCACAGCGAGTCATCCTCCTCCACCTCACTCTGTCCTCTGCATCCTCTGTCCTCACTCCAACTACCTTCATGTCCTCTCTAACTGCATCCATATATCTCCTCTTTGGCCTTCCTCTGTGTCTTTTTCCTGGCAGCTGCATTTCTAACATCCTTCTACCAATATACCCACTGTCCCTCCTCTGGACATGTCCAAACCATCTCAGTCTGGCCTCCCTAACTTTATCTCCCAGTTGTTCAACATGTGCTGTACCTCTGATGATCTCATTCCTGATCTTATCCATCCTTGTCACTCCTAAGGAGAACCTCAGCATCTTCATTTCTGCCACTTCCAGTTCTTTCTCCTGTCTTTTTGTCCATGTCTCTGTCTCCAGACCATACAACATAGCTGGTCTCACCACTGTCTTGTAAACTTTTCCTTTGACCTTTGCTGACACCTTTTTGTCACAAATCACTCCTGAAACTTTTCTCCATCCACTCCATCCTGCCTGGACTCTCTTCTTCACCTCTTTACCACATTCCCCATTTTCCTGGACAGTGGACCCCAAGTACTTGAAGTCCTGCACCTTTGTGACCTCTGCTCCTTGTAGCCTCACTGTTCCACCTCCTCCCTCTCATTCACACACATGTACTCTGTCTTACTACGGCTGACTTTCATTCCTCTTCTTTCAAGTGCATACCTCCACCTCTCCAAGTTCTCTTCCACCTGTTCCCTGTTCTCACCACATATCACAATGTCATCTGCAAACATCATAGTCCATGGGGATTCCTGCCTGACCTCATCTGTTAGTCGGTCCATCACCAGAGCAAACAAGAAGGGGCTCAGAGCCGATCCTTGATGCAATCCCACCTCCACCTTGAAGCTATCTGTCACTCCTACAGCACATCTCACCACTGTCCTGCTGTCTTCATACATGTCCTGCTGTCCTCATACATGTCCTGTACCAGTCTAACATACTTTTCTGCCACTCCAGATTTCCTCATGCAATACCACACCTCTTCTCTTGGTACCCTGTCATATGCTTTTTCTAAATCCACAAACACACAATGGAGTTCTTTCTGACCCTCTCTGTACTTCTCTATCAACATCCTCAAAGCAAAGATGGCATCTGTGGTGCTCTTTCTTGGCATGAAACCATACTGCTGCTCACAGATAGTCACCTCTTGTCTAAGCCTTCCTTCCACAACTCTCTCCCAGATCTTCATTGTGTGGCTCATCAACTTAATTCCCCTGTAGTTGCTACAACTCTGTACATCACCCTTGTTCTTAAAAATGGGAACCAGCACACTTCTTCTCCATTCTTCAGGCATTTTCTCACCCTCAAATATTCCATTAAATATTTGAGTCAAAAACCTCACTGCCACCTCTCCAAGACATTTCCAAACCTCCACTGGTATGTCATCAGGTCCTACTGCCTTCCCCTTCTTCATTCTTTTCAGAGCTTTCCGGACTTCACCCTCACTAATCTTTCCCACTTCCTGGTCCACAGTTTCTATGACCTCCACTCTTCTTTCTCTTTCATTCTCTTCATTCATTAGCTCCTCAAAGTAATCCTTCCATCTTCCCATCACACTCTCCTCACTTGTTAGAACATTCCCATTCCCATCTTTAATAAGCCTAACCTGCTGCACATCCTTTCCAGCCTGATCCCTCTGTCTTGCCAATCGGTACAAGTCCTTCTCGCCCTCTTTAGTGTCCAGTCTCCCATACAACTCATTGTACGCCCTCTGCTTTGCCTTAGCTACTTCCCTCTTTGCTCTACGTCCCATCTCCTTATATTCATGTCTCCTCTCTTCAGTCCTCTCACTGTCATATTTCTTCTTGGCTAATCTCTTTCTTTGAATGGTGTCCTGCACTTCACTATTCCACCACCAGGTTTCCTTATCTTCCATTCTCTGTCCAGATGACACACCAAGTACCTTCCTCCTCCCTGGGAATACTCTCTATCACTTCATCCAAATCTTTCCAAAATTTATCTTTCTCCTCCCCATCACATCCAACCTGTGGAGCATAACCACTTACTATGTTTAGCATCAGACCTTCTACTTCTACCTTCAGGCACATCACCCTATCTGACACTCTCTTCACCTCTACTACATTCTTTGCCAACTCCTCCTTCAGGACCACCCCTACTCCATTTCTCTTTCTATCCACACCATGGTAAAACAGTTTGAACCCTGCTCCAATACTGCGAGCCTTGCTGCCCTTCCACTTGGTCTCTTGGACACATAAAACATCTACCTTTCTTCTCTGCATCATGTCAGCCAGCTCTCTACCTTTGCCTGTCATTGTCCCCACATTTAGAGTTGCAACCCTCAGTCCTACATTCTTCACTTTCCTCCTCTCCCTCTGTCTCCTGACACGTTTCCCTCCTCGGGGTCTTCGACTAACAGTAGTACAATTTCCGCCGGCACCCTGTTTGTCAACAGCACCGGTGGCGGACGTTGTTAACCCGGGCCTCGACCGATCCGGTATGGTTTCACTTTGATGAACTCGCATTATGGTTTTGGCAAGTGTTTTACATCGGATGCCATTCCTGACACAACCCTCACCATTTACCCGGGCTTTGGACCGGCATAACACATTCAATTTCTCTAAATTGCTTTTTTCATCTCTCCGTGACCTTTAACCTAATTAGTTGTAAAATGCTCCTTCAGTTTTAATTTTCTTTTTTGCTCCATTTATTTTCTTAGTTTTTGTTTAGACATGTTGCTGCTCTAAAACGATACATTATTTATTTTTATTTTATCCATTTGTTGAGGTTTCTGTGTTCCACTGAGAAAATACAGGTTAATGAGATTTGCAACGACTTCTTAACTTTTTCACAATTAGTGCTGTCGTTTCATAACATTTCTTTGTTTTGCCCGGACATCTTTAAAACGTTGATTCTCCGTCAGAAGATGACGTCAAAGAGAAGACAACGGGACTTCTCTTGTTTTATTTTAACGTTTCACCTCTCATCCAGCGGGGTTATCACGAGAAGTGGAACAAAAAACAAGAAAAGTCCCGTTGTTTTCGTTTTAACCCCTCAGGATCTTTTTTTTTTTTGCTAAGTCACAAATGCAGAAGAGACACTAATTAACAGAAGGTTGGAAAAGCGTGGGTGAAGAAGCAAATGCATATTGTAGTGCATGTTTGAGCACTGGTGTGGTAGAGCAATATGCTGCAAGATGGCCGCCCCAAAAATCTTTATGTTTATGTTTATGATTATTAAATTTGTTCATTTATTTTACAAAAGAAACAATACAAGACAATCTCATAAATGATAGTGTACAAAATGTAAAAAAATGAAAGGTAGCAGAAAGAAGAATAAATCTTATTATATCTGCCCCTTACTTCCAACAATCAGATTAAACAACAATAATCAACCATGTAAACAATAATAATCTTCAACCAACTTTTTTCAACAATCAGATTAAACAATAATAATCTTCAACCAACAGTACAAAATGACTAACTCTTTCTAATTTTCTAACTAATACAATACACATTACGCTATTTCATATATATTTTTTAACACATTTGTTTTGATCATTTTTTTAAATGTAAACATTGACTTGGCATTTTTAACTACATTCTCCAAGCCATTCCATAATCTAATTCCCTGGATTGAGGTAGAACGTCCCTTCAAACTGGTTCTGAATTGTGGTTTTACAAACAACTCTGTCCCCTTAAGATTATAACAACTTTGTCTTTTAACAAAATGCATTTGGATATTTAAAGGTAATGCATTATTTTGAGCTCTATACATAACTGATAAAATATTATAGTCTACCAAATCATGGAACTTCAATAACTTTAGTTGATAAAATAATGTACTTGATGGATGACGGTAATGCTTTCTAGTGATAATTCTTACAGCTCTTTTCTGTAATACAAAAATAGGCTTTGTGATTGTTTTACACGCATTCCCCCAAACATCAATACAATAGATTAAGTGTGGAACAATGATTGTGTTATACAACAAATACAGAGCTTTATCATTCAATAGGTCTCTGACTTTGTACAGTACTGCTATCGATTTAGCTATTTTTATTCTTACAGAATTTATGTGTTGTTTCCATGTCAGTTTGTCATCAATGATAACACCCAAAAACTTCACCTCATTCACTCTACAAATCTCAACATCCTCAATTTTGAGTGGAACATCAACAGTTTTCTTTTTATTACCGAATATCATGTAATTAGTTTTTTCTAGATTTAATGATAATTTATTTATTTTAAACCAAGTTTGTATCTTGACAAATTCTGTCTTTATCAATTCCAACATTTGTTCTATATCTTCACCTAAACAGAAAAAAGTGGTATCATCAGCAAAAAGTACACATTTAAGGAGTCCTGACACATTTACCAAGTCATTCACATATAAAATAAAAAGCTTTGGTCCAAGTACAGAGCCTTGGGGAACTCCACATGTGATATTACAGAGGTCAGATCTTACATCATTTATTTGTACAAATTGTTTCCTATCTTTTAAGTAGCTAGATACCCACTGTAATGCTGGTCCTCTAATACCATATTTGTTCAGTTTTTCTAGGAGAATGGTGTGATCAATAGTATCGAATGCTTTTTTTAAATCAACAAAAATACTGACACAATATTGTTTTTGATCGACAGCAGTAGTTATTTGTTCCATTAATTCCATGAGAGCCATTGATGTAGAGTTTTTAGCTCTGAACCCATACTGACTGTTGCTTAGAATATTTTGTTTATCTATAAATTGGTCTAGTCTGTTTACAAATAGTTTTTCAAGAATTTTTGAAAACTGTGGTAACAAGGATATAGGTCTATAATTGTTGAATACACATTTATCACCATTTTTAAAAAGAGGAACGACCTTAGCTACTTTCATATTATCTGGAAATATTCCTGTTGAAAATGATAAGTTACATATGTATGTGAACGGCTCAATAACATGGCTCATTATGTCCTTCACAAACATCATATCCATGTCCACCCAGTCTTTCGATCTCTTGTCTGTAAGATGTTTTACTACATTCATTATTTCCTCTTTGTTAGTTCCATTTAGAAAAATACTATTTGCACAACCTGTAATTGAGTGGATCACATTTTTATCTACTTTTGGTATCTTAGCTGCAAGGCTTGATCCAACATTCACAAAATATTGATTAAATCCATTTACAATTTCATTTTCATCATGAATTTCATCGTTGCCTTTTACAAAATATTTTGAAATACCAGTTTTTGCTTTATGATTCTTCAGGACACTATTCATTACTCGCCATGTTGCTTTCATATCACCATTACTTTTATCTAATAATTTGCTATAATATTCTTTCTTATGTTTCCTTATAATCCCTACTAATTTATTTTTAATAATAATAATAATAATTAATTCAATTTATAACGCACTTTTCATTACTGAAAATCTCAAAGTGCTACACATATTTTGAATGCTACACACATTCATAAACCGGTGGTGGCAGACTACCATGCAAGGTGCTTTCCAGTCCTACCGGGAGCAACTCAGGGTTAAGTGTCTTGCCCAAGGACACAACGACACATGGTGCGGGTCCCGGGAGTCGAACCGCCAACTTTCCGATCGGGAGACGACTGCCATTACCACTACACCACGGCCGCCCCATTTTTATACTTTTTATATTTTTCTTCAGCGCTCTGACTTCGCAATTTCAAGAAACATGAATACAAATAATTCTTTTTTTACAAGCATTTCTCAACCCTTTTGTCATCCATGGTTGATCAATCGTATTTCTCTTTGTGTAATTTGTTTGCACACAATTCTTTTCATACAGAGCTTCCAGGATATTCATAAACTCATCATATGCTCTGTTCGCATCATCAACATACACATCATTCCAGTCTTGTTTATCTAGATCCTCTTTCAATTTTTCCAAAACTTTTTTTGACGTGTTTATGATCTTTTTCTTCATTGTGACTGCTTTTGTGATGCTTTGATCATTTTTATAGATTGTGAAAACTGGTAAATGATCACTTAAGTCGGTCGTTAAGATACCACCTATCACGTCCCCATTTGTTATATTTGTGAAAATATTATCAATTATTGTGGCACTATGAGTTGTAATTCTTGTTGGCTTTGATATCAATGGATACATATTTAAACTGTACATTGAGTTTATAAATGTGCTTATGTTATTTGAATCTGTTTTATTTCCCATATCAATGTTAAAGTCTCCACACAAAAAAACATTTTTATTAAAACTCTTCTCCATTAGCTCCAAGATTTTATCCGTGAATATTTCTATATTTGCTCCTGGTGATCTATATACACAACTTATTATTATGTTTTTATCGTTTTTGTTTATTATTTCTATTGTTATCATTTCCATAATATTATCAACTATTATTGACATTTCACTATTTAATTTACATTTTATTTCATTATTGACAAACAGAGCGACTCCACCACCTCTTTTATTATTTCTGTTCATATGATATAATTCATACCCCTCGATGTGAATATTACTTGTGTTATCATCATTGAGCCATGTCTCTGACAGCGCTATTATTGTAAAAGTTCTATTTAACTGTTTTAAGTAATCTGTTATTTTGGATATGTTTGCATTTATACTTCTGCTATTAAAGTGAATAATAGAGAGAACTCCATTTGATATGATGTCATTAAACTGCTCTTCATTATAATATTCGCTATCTTTTATTACAGGGAAAAAATGTGCATCAATCACCTAAAAAAGCTAAGTCTGGTCCTCTGGACATTCAAAAAACAAAAAAACAAAACAAAGCAAAAAATTGTAGAAACGTTTCGTCTTTCGTCCGAAAGACTTCCTCAGTCTGAGGTGCTGGGTTCAGCTCAGTCTTATAAATAGCACCCTCTCACAGTGTTACACAACCAGTTGGCTGATGACAGCCATGAGGCGAGAGAGCAGAGTGAGAGCAGAGAGAACAGAGTGAGAGCAGAGAGAGAGTGAGAGCATGCAGAGAGAGAGAAATCTGAGTATAGCACAATCACTTGTGGAGTCCCACAAGGCTGATGACAAGGATTATTGAGCATGCATCAGGGTATTGCATCAATCACATTTTCAACATTATATATTTTAGGTTCTGAGTCTTCGTATGTTGTCATGTTCTAATGTATTTGTTCATTTCACTGTATATTTTATCCATTTGTAATTTTTCATCCCCTGTGTTCATCCAGATCCGTCAGCTCTTTTATCATTTTAGGCTGAGACCCTTCCTTTGTTTTGATAAAGACGTATCCATTTCTTGTCCATGTTGATGCTATTTTGTTTTTGTTTTTTAACCACCTTGCTTCCTTTGCAATTTTTCCATTTTTTTTGGTAAGATGTTCATTTATGTAAACGTTTGATCCCTTCAGATTTCTTCTATTTTGCATAACATAGTCTTTTGTATACCTGCCAATGAACTTGACGACTACTGACGGTTTGAATCTTGGTGACTTACTGGGCAGGGTGTGACAGAACAAAATGTCCCCATAGTTTATGTTAATGTTCATTTCCTGTAAGAAAGTAACTACATGTTCCTCCAGAGTCTCTTGTTCTTCCTGAGATGCATTCTCAGTTGGGTCTTTGTTGGTAAGAGATCTTGTATATGTCTGACATTTACTAACATCAAGTCCTGAGATCACCACGTTGTCTTGCTTTGTGTATAGTTCTAAGTCCTCTATTTTTCGTTCTAGTTCAGCAATTTTGTTGTCTTTGCTAATTATCAGATCTTTCAGATCTCTTATTTCTTTAAACAGACCGGCTTGGGAATCCATTTTTTTTGTTAAATTTTCTATTTGTCCACTCATAAAGTTGAGTGATACTTTAAAGTCTTGCATATCTGAGTTGTTTCCCTCCAGGTCCTGTGACTTTTGTCCTCTATTTCTTATATTTACAGAGTCTGGTGACTTTGGTCCTTTACCTCTCGTCATACTTACAGAGCTTGTAATCTGATGGTAGTAGGTCTCTGGTTTGTTTGCTGAACCACGTGGCCCTTCCACGAGGCTCACAGGCCTAACGATGGTGGCTGTGGCCCAGCAGTGCAGCACCCAGATCAGCAGTTATTAGAAAATGGGGTAAGAACTGGAAACAGAGGGACAGATGTGGAGGAAACTGCTTCAAATGAAGAAGAAAATGAGACGAGAGAGCAGAGTGAGAGCAGAGAGAACAGAGTGAGAGCAGAGAGAGAGTGAGAGCATGCAGAGAGAGAGAAATCTGAGTATAGCACAATCACTTGTGGAGTCCCACAAGGATCTGTGTTGGGACCAAAGTTATTTATTTTGTATATTAATGATTTGGTAAAGGTGTCTGGTCTTCTTCAATGCATCTTATTTGCTGATGATACTACATTTTTTAGTTTTGGTAAAAGTATTGAACAAACAATGGAATTGATGACGACTGAACTTGACAAAGTTCAGTTCTGGTTCAAACTTAATAAATTATCATTAAATTTAGATAAAACCAATTATATGATTTTTAGTAATAAAGATAAATCTATTGATGTTTCATTTAACATTGATAGTTCTGAAATTTGTAGAGTCCATGAGGTCAAGTTTTTGGGTGTTATAATTGACGACAAATTGTCTTGGAAACAACATATAAGTTCTGTCAATTTTTTTAAATCTAAATCTATTTCAGTATTCTACAGAGTTAGAGATCTATTGAATGACAAGGCATTGTATATGTTATATAATACACTTATTGTTCCACATTTGATTTATTGTGTTGGTGTTTGGGGTAAGGCGTGTAGATCAATTACAAACCTATTTTTGTTTTGCAGAAGAGAGTTAAAAGAATTATAACCAGAAAACCTTGTCGTCATTCAACAAGTATATTATTTCATCAGATGAAATTACTGAAGTTTTACGATCTGGTGGAATATAATATTTTGTTAATGATGTATAGAGCTCATAAGATGGTGTAGTGGTAGGGCTTTTGACTTGGGACCCGAAGGACGCGGGTTCGCGCCCCCAGCCACTACACACCTTGGGGTGTCTATGAGTGCACACCTAATTCTCCAGCTCCCCGGGTGCTTTCTATGGCTGCTCACTGCACCACCTGGTGGTGGTTGGGTTAAATGCAGAGACGAATTTTGTCTGTGTATGGGAAACATACACAGATGACAGAATTGGGGGCTGCCATTGCATGTAAATGCATGGAAGCCACCTATTGTTATTCTGCTCGAACGTGTGTCTACATTTCGTCGAGCGTTAATGCGGCCCGAACCACAATGTCTACCCCCACAAAAGTTATATTAAAACGACTGGCTAGGCCCCCTGATGTGTGCTATTACTTTTATTGGCATTTCGAGTTACCATGGCAACGTAATTTGCGAACAAAGACGTAATGAATCTCCAAATCCAGGAACTAGTTGGTTACTGCCCACTTATTATTCTACACCAGAAAAAGTTATCTTTTTCAACTTTAATACGGACCGAACCACAAAGTGAACCCCCACAAAAGTTATATCAAAACGACCGGCCCGACTCAGAGATGTGTGCTATTACTTTTATAAGCAATCGGAGTTACCATGGCGATGTATTTTGCTAACAAAGTTGCCATATTTCCCCATTGAAAATGAATGGGAGAACACTCCTCACACAAACTGCTGCTGTCAAGTCACATGATTTAGAATCTGATGAAAACATACTCACTGTTGCCCTGATGCATGCTCAATAATCCAGGTAGAAAAATCTAAAAAAGCTAAGTCTGGTCCTCTGGACATTCAAAAAAAAAAAAAAAACAAAACAAAGCAAAAAATTGTAGAAACGTTTCGTCTTTCGTCCGAAAGACTTCCTCAGTCTGAGGTGCTGGGTTCAGCTCAGTCTTATAAATAGCACCCTCTCACAGTGTTACACAACCAGTTGGCTGATGACAGCCTGAAACCAGCTGCTCACATGATCAAGGAGGACCATCAGCCTAACAATGGATCGTTAGCACCCTGATGGTTGTTTGCTATTCACAGAGGGCTGAGTGATACCAGCAATCACAGCATTGTAGGAGGGGGACAGTTGAACTCGGAGGCCTCCACCCCTGTTTAATGATGGGCGGTTTCTTTTCACAAAGATGGCCTCCTTTACTCCTCTCTCAAACCATCGTTCCTCTCTATCAAGGATGTGAACATCTTCATCCCTGAAAGAGTGACCGCTGGCCTGGAGATGAGTGTAGACTGCAGAGTCCTGACCTGATGATGTTGATCTTCTGTGCTGGGCCATCCTTTTGGCCAGTGGCTGTTTAGTTTCCCCGATATAAGACTGATCACAGCCCTCCTGACACTGAACAGCATACACAATGTTACTCTGTTTTTGCCGGGGGACTGGATCTTTGGGATGAACCAGTTTTTGCCGTAATGTATTTTGAGGTTTAAAAGCCACTGGGACGTTGTGTTTAGAAAATAAACGTCTCAAGATCCAGTCCCCCGGCAAAAACAGAGTAACATTGTGTATGCTGTTCAGTGTCAGGAGGGCTGTGATCAGTCTTATATCGGGGAAACTAAACAGCCACTGGCCAAAAGGATGGCCCAGCACAGAAGATCAACATCATCAGGTCAGGACTCTGCAGTCTACACTCATCTCCAGGCCAGCGGTCACTCTTTCAGGGATGAAGATGTTCACATCCTTGATAGAGAGGAACGATGGTTTGAGAGAGGAGTAAAGGAGGCCATCTTTGTGAAAAGAAACCGCCCATCATTAAACAGGGGTGGAGGCCTCCGAGTTCAACTGTCCCCCTCCTACAATGCTGTGATTGCTGGTATCACTCAGCCCTCTGTGAATAGCAAACAACCATCAGGGTGCTAACGATCCATTGTTAGGCTGATGGTCCTCCTTGATCATGTGAGCAGCTGGTTTCAGGCTGTCATCAGCCAACTGGTTGTGTAACACTGTGAGAGGGTGCTATTTATAAGACTGAGCTGAACCCAGCACCTCAGACTGAGGAAGTCTTTCGGACGAAAGACGAAACGTTTCTACAATTTTTTGCTTTGTTTTGTTTTTTTTGTTTTTTGAATGTCCAGAGGACCAGACTTAGCTTTTTTAGATACTAACTGTTGGTACTGTTTGAAACTCATAGAAAGTATTTATCAGATGTATCTCTAGAACTGATTAACATTTGGAGCCATTTTGATTCAAGATGTCCGGAAACAGCCTGGCAGCCCCCGTCAAAGTTTCTCCAGGAACTTTCTAGTTATTATTATTATTATTATTATAATGTACTGTATTGCCTTTGAATGTTCAGATGTATTTTGTAAAACGATTGAGTTGTTATAATCTCAAGGGAACTCATATGTTTGTTAAACCTAGGTATAGGACTAGTTTGAAAGGGAGGACTGCAATAGTTCAGGGAGTTAGGTTATGGAACGAAGAGGAAACTGACATTAAAGAAGCTCAATCAATCAATCAATCAATCAATCAATTTATTCACTCGATTAAAAAAATCATCATTTTACAAACTCATTATCTGACAACACATTTACACGAGTGAAGAGGGAGCAGGAAGAAGAAAATCTTGTATAGACCTGCCCCCTTTCTCAATAATTACAAAAATGTCATGGCCGTAAACATTAAATTAACAAAACAAGTTGCAAACAATATTTAAACAATAACATACATAACAATATACCACTGTTCCCATTAACAACTCAATATGTAAGAGTTAACCATTCTTTTTTTATACTGTTTCTTGAATTGGATTATTGTAGTGCAATTTTTAAACTCATCATCCAAACTGTTCCATAGTTTTACTCCATGCACCGAAATGCACATTTGTTTTAAAGTAGTACGCACAGTTTTACTTTTGAAATCATACTTCCTTCTGTTAGTTCTATCACAAGAGTTTAAGACAAAAAACTTTTGTAAATTAAATGGCAATAATCTCTTTCTAGCTTTAAACATAATCAATAACATTTTTAAATCAACCAGATCCTTTAGTTTCAAGATATTTGATTGAATAAACAATTTATTTGTGTGTTCTCTGATGTCCACTTTATGAATAATTCTCATAACTTTCTTTTGTATGACAGATAACGGTTTAGTGTTGGTTTTATATGTGTTGCCCCAAACCTCTATACAGTATGTCAGATATGGAAAAACAAATGAATAATATAATGTCTGTAGAGTTGACAGCTCTAAAACATGTTTTACTTTATTTAGAAGTCCAATACTTTTGCATAGTTTTAATTTTATGTATGTTATATGAGATTTCCAGTTGAGTTTATGATCTAAATCAATAATTATATTTAAAAGTAAGATCAAGGATAGATTGTTAAGGAAATGTGTTTAACGAAGACACGAGTTTAAATAGTAATTCTTGTGATTATAAGTTATATGGTTTTTTTTTGTATTTACAGTATTTTCTGGAATATAGGTCGCACCTGAATATGGGTCACATTGTCCAATTATTGCCAAAAATTTGGAAAAATCCATATATAGGTCGCACCTGAATATAGGTCGCACCTACGTCAAAATGTGGACCGTGTTTAGCTCTGCTGCAAATGTCTGCCACAGGAGCGCACAGCAAGGCTTTTAAGAAGATTAACACTTAAAAACAATTATTTGTTTGATAAAAATTATAGCAAATATGTGTCTGAGCTGAACTTTTCTTTAATAAATGAATAATTTTAGCAGGATAAACACCTAAAAAATATATTTGTTAGCTGACATTATTGTAAGAGTGTGTCTCAGTTTAATTTTTGTTAATAAATGATTACAAATCAGCTTATTTTATAAAAAGCCATAAATAGGTCGCACGCGAATATAGGTCGCAGGGCATGTAAAAATGATAAAAAGCCGCAACCTATATTCCGGAAAATACGGTAATGAAGTTGTTTGTTTGAATTGTTTGTTAGAAAATAAGGGGCAGATATAATAAGATTTTTTCTTCATCTGCCACCTTTCATTTTCTATTTTATTTTTCTTGTTATCTGTGTGTTAAATTGTTTTATTTTGTGTCTTTTATTATAAAATGAATGAATCAATAAATTAAATAAATGAAATGAAATGAAACGGAGTGAGAGCAGAGTGAGAGCAGAGAGAGCAAAGAGAGAGAGCAGAGAGAGCAGAGTGAGAGCAAAGAGAGAGCAAAGAGAGAGCAAAGAGAGAGCAGAGTGAGCACAGAGCAAAGAGAGAGCAGAGTGAGAGTGAACTGAGACTAGCAGAGTGGAAGCAGAGTGAGAGCAGAGAGAGAGCAAAGTGAGAGCAGAGAGAGAGTAAATTGAGACAAGCAGAGTGAGAGCAGAGAGAGCAGAGTGAGAGCAGAGAGAGTAGAGTGAGAGCAGAGAAAGCAGAGTGAGAGCAAACTGAGACAAGCAGAGTGAGAGCAGAGTGAGAGTAAATTGAGACAAGCAGAGTGAGAGCAGCGAGAGCAGAGTGAGAGCAGAGAGAGTAGAGTGAGAGCAGAGAAAGCAGAGTGAGAGCAAACTGAGACAAGCAGAGTGAGAGCAGAGTGAGATCAGAGAGAGCAGAGTGAGAGCAGAGTGACAGCAAACTGAGACGGGCAGAGAGAGAGAGAGAGAGAGAGAGAGCAAAGAGAGCAGAATGAAAGCAGAGTGAGAGCAGAGAGCAGAGTGAGAGCAAACTGAGACAAGCAGAGTGAGAGCAGAGAGCAGAGTGAGAGCGGACTGAGACAAGCAGAGTGAGAGCAAAGAGAGCAGAGTGAAAGCAGAGTGAGAGCAAAGAGAGCAGAGTGAAAGCAGAGTGAGAGCAAAGAGAGCAGAGTGAGAGCAGAGTGACAGCGAACTGAGACGAGCAGAGAGTGAGCAGAGTGAAAGCAGAGTGAGATCAAAGAGAGCAGAGTGAGAGCAGAGAGAGCAGAGTGAGAGCGAACTGAGACAAGCAGAGTGACAGCGAACTGAGACAAGCAGAGTGAGAGCAAAGAGAGCAGAGTGAAAGCAGAGAGCAGAGTGAGAGCGAACTGAGACAAGCAGAGTGAGAGCAAAGAGAGAGAGCAGAGTGAGAGCGAACTGAGACGAGCAGAGAGTGAGCAGAGTGAAAGCAGAGTGAGAGCAAAGAGAGAAGAGTGAAAGCAGAGAGCAGAGTGAGAGCGAACTGAGACAAGCAGAGTGAGAGCAGAGAGAGAGAGCAGAGTGAGAGCAAACTGAGACGAGCAGAGCTGCCGGGGACTTGTGTCATTCAGACCAGACGAAATCTGACATCTTGGAGTCATCACCCACGCCTCACTCCGTGGTGTAGAGCGTTCCTTTCAGCTCTTTGTGGACAGTGGTATCGACTGCTCCGGTTCAATGTTGGCTATTTCCATTTTCTCCTGGGGTGGGGGGGAACAACAGAAACTGGATTGACTGAAGCCGAGGCTCAGACCTGCAGCACAACATGGTTTCACTCTCCTCTGTCTTCCAGAGATGCTGCTGTTACTTATGCACACATGAAACAGCTTCACACAGACTCACACACACACACACACACACACACACATAACTTA
>JBBPBX010048470.1:8546-20962 GCA_038048925.1 Garcialebias charrua | reverse complement strand
CACACACACACACACACACACACACACACACACACACTTATTCAACATTAATCCAAATTGGACAGTGAAATTTGTGACTTTAGACTTCTTAACTTAAGAAAACCTTTCTATTCACCAACATTAATGAGTTCCAAATTATTATAAAAGCAGTGGGTTGCATTTGTTAAAATATTTATTAGAGGCAGAAAGCACAGCACAAAATCACAATTTGATACATACAAAGCAAATCTCAGGAATTTGGTTATAATAATTTTTTCTGAACTCAAATGATACAGAGAAACATGTCTACTCAAGGAATGTAACTTCTCAATGTTTGTAATGTCCTAAAAGTATCTGTTTTACTGGCCTCTGCCGCTGTAACAACCAATCTTTATTGAGGGAAAGTCAGGTTCAAGTTAGGTTTGACTGATTTTAATATTTTGTTTCAGTAGAAACTACCCACCTAATACAATCTCAGCAATGTTAAAATGCAATCATTACACACGCCTGAGATACATGACAAGCCTTTGTGCAACATTATTCTGTTGCAAACACATTTTCTTTAACTCAAACTGTATTCTTGTTGTTTTGGCTAAATAACTCTTAATATTGTCTTCCTCTTGCAGGGAAGGGTATTTCAAGCTATGCTGATGCTCCAGTGAAGGCAGGAGAGTCACTGAAAGAATGCATGCAAGAGGCTGAGAAGCAGGTCCCCAGAAAGAGACACCATGAGACTCCTCTCTATCTGGGAGCTACTGCTGGAATGCGATTGCTTAAGTACGCTGCAATTTCCATAATGAAATCTGAAACATTTGTCTTTAACAATATACAAACTACAGTACAAGGACAACTAGATTCAGAGAATGTCAACCTCAGTCTTGCAGAGATATCAACACCTACTACTAAGGTGTTTGTGGTACAGTACAGTGTTTCCCCTACCATTATACAAGCGGGGTGCCCCACCCCGCCTACAAAACTGAACTTGCCCCCCACCCCCACTGACATAGCACTAAGCTAGCAGCGTGAAATACAGGCTCTGTAGCTAAAAAGCTAAAGGCAGCGCTCACATTGCCTCTTCTCTCAAGCTGAACACCCCCCCACACACACACACACACTCAAAAACTGTCTGTATAAACAGCACACAACTCAAATATGTCACGCTAAGCTAGCAGCGCACAATACAGGTGCGCTAGCTAAAAGCTAAAGGTGCCTCTTCCCTCATGATGAATGCACCCCCGACCGTAGGTACAAGCTGCGCTCATACATGTCTGTCCCCTGTCAACAAAAATCATGGATGAGATGAGCACCCCGCCATGGTAAGTTAACTAGGGGAAACATTGTGGTAGTTACAGTAAAATGGCTTATTGACTAACATAAATTACCTGCTGTCATGAACAAGTAGCAGAATGAAAAATTTCACTGCAGAACCATTTAGACTTCCTTTCCCATTACAGTCTTCAAGGTTTTGCTGAAAGTCACCATTTTGACAATTGTTTCAACTTATTACACTGTTATTCTTGTTCATGATAACTGTTTAATCACTAAAGATGATCTCCTTGGTCTTCTATTATAACTGTTTGAGGAAAAAAAAAATCTTCACATGTAAACATTCTTCTGATCTTATTACATCTGAATTTTGTTGTTGTGTTTGCACTGCCAGTGCTCAGAAAAGCTATTTGCCTTTTCCATTTATAAATGTGATTTATGTTCATATAAACTTGAGCCCCAGGGCAATAAATGTGTTAATGTCGAATCCATTTTAAATGATACAGACTTCTATTATTTATGAGCTACTGTTCTGAATTGAATTATGTATGCAATTCATTTTCATTGAATTAGCACTACTGCATTTCTGTGTTCAGTATAGAGAACAGTGTGGCGTCAGACAAGGTATTCCAGGGTGTGGAGAAAGCCCTGCTGAGGTTCCCCTTTTCCTATCAGGGAGCAAGAATACTCAGTGGACAGGAGGAGGGCGCCTTTGGCTGGGTCACAGTCAACTACTTGGATGATCGTCTCAAGCAGGTCTGTTTGAATAGTGCCAAATTCAGGTCATTGCATATTTGTCCACTTTAGGAACATTTTGTGTCAGGGGTGTTGCTATTGCAATGTGACTTCAGTGCCCCTTTGTTTTTGCTGCAGGGTCTGGCAACAACAGGCGCTCTTGACCTTGGTGGGGCCTCAACTCAAATTAGCTTTGTATCGGACAATTACGACATTTCAGAGTCATCCAGCAACTCTGTGACCTTCAGACTCTACGGAAATGACTACAACCTGTATACTCATAGCTTCCTGTGCTATGGGAAAGACCAAGTGCTAAGAATGGCATTAGCACACCAAACCAAAGTAAACTTCTGAAGTCTCTCGCTTATGATCTAAATAACTGAGATAAAAAGTGGCAAAGATGTTTGGAATCTACTGTAGACCAATACAATTAATTCAACATGCTTTCTCTATATACTTCTGTCTCACTGTCTTTCCTAGTCAGGTCCAAGAACAATACTGGATCCTTGTTTCCACCAAGGCTACTCAGAGTTAAAGAATTACTCACTCCTCTTTGACAGCCCCTGTGTATCAGATAGGAAACCCCGGAACGCTACTGCAACCTTCATTCACACAGGGGCAGGAAACTTCAAACAATGCCAGGAAGTTGTCAAAAATGTATTCAACTTTACTTTCTGCAAGTACAGCCGATGCTCTTTCAATGGAGTCTTCCAGCCACCTTTGCAAGGATCATTTGGGGTAAAACAACACCGTTACATCACCTGGCTGTTTAACAGTTTGGCTACACAATATACAGAGCTTCTATACATTTTATTACCACAAAAACATTTTCAACAATTTATTTGTTAAATTTAGAGTCAATTAAGTAACAGTTGTCAAAAAGATCTCAACTGGGAGTTTCTTTTGTGATTAAAAGTAGTAGACGAACATGAATTTTAAAACTTTAATGACAACACTATACAAACCAGAAAACATTTACCGTATTTTCCGACCTTTAAGTCGCTCCGCCCCATAAGTCGCATTAGTCCAATATGTCCAATAAATTGGAAAAAATCGATAAACGTGTCGCACCTCCGTATACGTCGCATCTATTATGCGTCACCGCTGACGCTTCGCGTATGTTATGCGTCACTGCTAACAACCCGGAAATGTGGGCCGGAGGTTTGCCCTACTGCGAATGGCGGCCACAAGAGCGTGCACGGAAGGACTTTAAGAAGATTAACACGGTAAAAACAATTACATGTATTTGTTTGCTGAAAATTATTAGCAAAGATGTGTCTTAGCTTAACCTTTCCTTAATAAATGCACGTAATTGTCAAATAAGCTGGATTTAAAAAGTAGTTTCGCTATGTGCACCCGCACGGGTGGGACCGATGCATTTCTTTAAAATTTAGCAAGATAAACACTTTAAAAAATATATTTGTTAGCTGACATTATAGCAAAAGTGTTTCTTCATGTAATGGTCAAATCAGCTGGATTTAAATTGTTTCGCTTTGACCGTCTTCCAAACAGTCGTGCAATGCGAAAATAAATCATAAATAAAATCAAAATTTCGCTCAAACATCTCCTAAAGCTAACACATTGTAAATGTCCATCCAGTGATTACTTTCTGTAAGTTTCATCAAAATCTGTTGTGTGGTTCATGACCTATTTTGCTAACAAGGTAACAGTAGTTCAGACCTCCAGAGAGCAAGAGGCCGTGCTGCGGCAGAGTGAGTCCGAGCAGAGGAGGCTTCTGTCGGACACATGAGCTGGGAACGGTCGGTGTACCCTAGCGGCCAAAAGTGGTACTGCTCCATTTTTTTGTCAGAATGAATGGAAACTGTCATATCTCAGCCAAAAATTGGTCTAAAAATATGGGAAAAAATCCATAAATAAGTCGCTTCGCCCCATAAGTCGCAGGACATGAAAATTAGTTTAAAAAAACGGCGACTTATAGGCCGGAAAATACAGTAGATGATCTTTAGGTATTTTAATACACCAAGTTCTTAAAATCTTAATGTTGTTATACAACAGTACCAGTCTGGAAAACCAGTGTTATGCATCAAATTAGGAGAAGTAGCTATTAAAAACAAGGTTGCTTCATTTCTCTAAAAGTTGAACTTGTACTCTTATCCCTATTCTTTTCTTCTTCCCCTTTCCTTGCAGGCATTTTCTGCTTACTACTTTGTGATGAACTTCCTCAATCTGACTGGTGCATCCATGTCATTAGAAACTGTGAAGGAAAAGCTAGCGAGTTACTGTGCTACGCCTTGGAATCAGGTTGGGGCAGATTTAGGCACACAAGAAAAATAATCTACAGTATTCAACAATTTGTTTCCATGTCTTATAAGTGCCTTCGAGCTTGGGTTTTACTGAATACTGACCGACTTTGAACTACTTCAACAGATAGTGCAGCAGCATCCGGAGATCAAAGTAAAATATCTGTCTGAGTATTGCTTCTCTGGTACATACATCATCACTCTGCTGACAGAAGGATACAACTTCACCTCTGAGACCTACTCAAACATAAACTTCATCAAGAAGGTCAGTAGATCAGTGCCAATGTTTTCCCTGTCTTATACAATCAATAGGTCCATGTATGAACTATTTAATCTCCGCCTACTTTTAAAAGGTGAGAATGTACGTGTGTTTGGCTTTTGGCAAAATATTTCCTAAACCAGTGGACAGATTTTACTGAAGCTCCCAGAAAATAAACATAGTACAACTACAACTAATTACCTTTAGGAGTCAACGTGATGGCTGCCACAGCAAATCAACTTTAGTAAACGCAAAAAATTGCTATAACTCATTTAAATTGACAGATATGAGCTAAAATTTCGTGAGGTAGCAGTGAATAATCTCCAACAATAACTCTGAGCATTAACTGAACTTGTGGGATCTTTGTTTTAATTTTTTTACATGCAAGACAATAATGTGCATTCTGTCAAGGAATGCTAATTTCAGAAATGTGTACGGACAAGTCCATTAAATATATTTGTGATCGAGTTGCATACTTTGTAAATTAGTATATCTGAATAAGGACATTGGTTGGTCCTCAACGTGATAAGCAATTTTTATGATTTTTAAATTAGAAAAAATATTTAGGAGTTGCAGATTAATTACAAAGTATAAATGCATGGTATTTACTGTCCTTTTTAATCTTTGGTAAATATAACACACACATTCTAAAATACAAATGCTTTGAATTTTAAGTAATTTTAAAAAAGTTGATAAATTCATTTGAATAATTGGTTATATAGTTAAATTTACAATGAAGTACCGGTAGTTAATTGCTTTGACTAGTTTTCTGAAAATATTTTAAAGAAATACATTATTCACAATTTCTTCAACAGTGCATCATTGTATTACGTAATGTGATCATTTGTCGAGACGTTAATAAACTCTGAAGGAGCTATGTGGAGTTTTATTGAACTTTATTTTAGGCAAATTCCACTGAGATCACAGATCTAATTTGCAAGGGAGGCCTGAAAGCAGTCTAGCATGCATGTTTTGAACTGTGAGAGGAAACCAGAGCACTCAAAGAAAACCCACGTAAAACATAAGGAGAACATGCAAATTCCACACAAAAAGACCACAGGCCAAACCCGGGGATCAAACCCAGGACCTTCTTGCTGTGAAGCAACAATGCTAACCACTAAACCGTTGTCCTGCCAGTCTCTTTCAAAAACTTTCTTTGCATTAGGAGCTTTATGTTGCAGACAAAAAAGACAATACAAATTCAAATCATTAAAGTTAAATGTGACCTGTTCTTACATAAATTAGCACATCTGTCACAGTACCAGTTTCTGTTTAACAAAATACATCTGACATAACTTTCTTTTGAAGACTGAAACTGCATCTGTGCATCTTCTAGCCAATTTCTTTTGAACCTGCATACCTTCCACTAACGGTAACATCAAACTCTGTTTTGCAAATACAAACTATTCTGTGTATCCCAAAACATCCAGATTAATGTAAACCACTCATGCTGCCTTTAGGTAACTCATGGAAACTACAAACCTTTTATTGTTTTATAGTGTACAAAAAAGTCCAGCCATGTACAACTGAAGTTCATTTTCTTCACTAACACATTGAAAGCATGTCGAGCAGCTCCAAATGGTTATTTCATAGCAGAAAAGGTTCAGTTTCCACAGAGACAACTAAAATCACGTAATAGATTCTTGCATGAAAAAAAAATTCATACCAGATGTAAAACATAAAATAAAAGGCTTCCAACAGCTTTAAATCTTTGCATTTAAAAAAAAAAGTCTTCCAATTCTCTTTACCAAACTCAAGCCAAGAAAAAAAAAAAAAAAAAAAAAAACATCTGGGAAAGTGTTTCATGTACTAATACTCCTGAAAGCACAAATAACATTTAGAGCTATTCAGATTGTACATCTCATAGAAATGGGCCTTAAAAACTTGTGTAATTGTGACAGAACATCACTGTCATTACCAATATATTCTGAAAACACCTTTTCATTCAACCTTTATTTAAACAGATAAGTCACACTGAGCCTCGAAGACTTATTTACAAGTGAGATCTGTTGGACAGACAATAAAAGTGGTGAAAAATAACACATAGGGTTTGGAGACAAAAAAAATTCCTAACACATTTTTGACCTCTGCTTGAAGGTCAAAAATATGGTAACGAAAAAAAGTCTCACACACAAGCACGTTATGACACCAACATTACGCAGAGGGCAGGGGGGACTCAAAGGCAGTTTGAGCAGCCAGCTCATAGATCTGTGTACACTCATGGCGGGGGGGAGCTGCCGAGGTCGGCCAGAGGCGAAAGTCCTGAAATGATGAAAGAATGTTTATTCAGCTGGGCTCCTCTGAAAAGTCTGTGGAATTCCTCAGTAGCAGGTTTGGGAGGGGGATGAGAGCATCTGGTTTACAAAACTTCTCAAGCGTGTTGCGATAAGACGGCATCAAGGCCAGTCAGGGAGCCGAATGTCAGATAAACACGAGCTGGGTTTTAGAGACATGAACCAAGCCATCATGTAAGGCCGGCAGCTTGACCAGGTCCAGATTAGCCGCCGACGTCTTCCTTTTATGTTGATAGACCAGGAACCAGCCAAATCCAAAAAGCAGGAACCAGTTATCATAAATCCAATTAAGTCTTTAAGATCCACAGATGAGAGCAGAGATAGACACGTCATCAAGTCTTCCAAGTCGATGAGATATCCAGCTGTGTGCATGCCAACAGGGCAAATCGGCTCGCCTACAGCCTGTCTTCTTTTTGGAAAAATGTTATCAGTTGTGTTGAGGGGCCAACTGACCAAAATTGAAGTCCATAGTTATGATTCGGAAGATTTTGAAGAAGAGAGGCTCTCAGACAGTTTCACAGACGACAAAGCAAAAGCAAAGCGGAGACCGAGAGGAGACGTCCGCCCTTGAGAAGAGCAAGTGTTGAACCTTATTCTAACAATAATGACAGTCCTGGCACACCAACTACCTGCATTTGACTACCTGCAGATAGTCAAATTTAAAAAACTTTGATACCATTTTAATGTCACCTTTAATGAAATTTAAGACAGAAAAACGATAAATATAGGCAATGGTTTGGGGGTGGGTGGGGTCCTGCTATATTACAACCAAGCATGTGTGTCACTCATTTAGACACATTCAAGTTTAGTGCCCCGTGTAACACCCCAACTATGTCCAACTACAACCAAAACAAAGTGAAACTAAACCCAACATATGGAAGTGTATTAAAAAAATTTCATTCAACCTTTATTTAGTCAGGTAAATCTCACTGAGCCTCGAGGGCTCATTTACAAAAGCGACCTGCTACAAACTAAAGAATGATGAACAGCAATGGTAGAATTTCCTTAAACAACAAACAACAGAAAAAAAAAAGAAAAAAAAACATAGGAGAGAAATAGAAAGTGAAATGCAAAGTATCAAAACTAGCAAAACACCACAAGGTAGATGTACAAAATCAAAAACAAGAACATATCTGCAATGGTTTTTGCCAGGATTCCAAAAGATTAAAAAATGTATATGTATTGTCAGTATTTGGCATGTAAAAGATTGAATAAATGAATAAAGCTGGAAAAAAAAAGACTTTCTTCCAGGCTAGGCTAGTTAGCTGCTTGCTAATTAGGCTAATTAGCAAGTAGCTCTAAATCATTTAAATGCCCGTTTCCAGATAAAAAAAAGAGGAAAGAAACAGCAGTGAAGTTAAAAAAAATTCTTACCTTGTCAATGTACTGTAGCTTACTTTTTTTCCGAGAAGTAGAAATTCTGTTTAGGTGCAGTTAAAAAAAAAACTTTGGTAATATGGCGGCAGCGGCGTTCACCTGCTTGAATCTGATTGGACGAGCCGAATCAGCTGCTGAGCGCGTGCACATGCGAGGAGTTTGAGATCAATGAGATCAAACAGGTCTCCATTTTTAAGGTTTTCTTTTAGCTTATATATATTTACAATGAACTTCATGTTAATTTAATTGCAAAATAGTAAATTATATTATCAAACAAACAACTCTTTTATACTCAAGTTCATTTTTGGTTAAGGAAATAAAACTCAAAGTAGAATCAATATCAGAGAACAGAGTTATAGCTTGGCTTTATCACGCTCAGCTTCTATCTCATCACATTTTAGCACACAACGTGAAATTGACTGATTTGTAGTCATTTTTTGTAATGGCTAACGTCAGCAGGGCCGGCCCAAGGCATAAGCAAACTAAGCAGATGCTTAGGGCCCCCGGGCCACTAGGGAGCCCCCTAAGTGGAATTGATTTGTTTTTTTAAAGTAATGATTTCTATATGATTCTATTTAATATTTTAAGTTCAGCTTTTGCAAATTATTGCATACATTTACATAGTTTTAAGAACTATTTATTCAACTACTTTGTCTTTTTTAAACCATTTTATGTGGTTTCAAGTAATTGTTAATTTGCATTATTTAAGGATTTCCTTGATATTTTTATTTTGTCTGTTTTTGTACAGTTACATTTATTTTCATGCATCCAAGTTGTTTTATCTGTTTGTTGTTGATCTTGCAGTACAAATAAGCTTGAACATTACTGTTGCAATTCTTTGGAACGAACAATAATAAGCCAGATGACACTTTTGCTGTACAATACATTGCATACTGGTGTTCCCCCCCCCCCCCTTGTTACTTTTAGAATGTACATATAGGATAATGTAAACAGGGCTGTCAGATTTGCAATGAGTTTATGTTAGATGAGTGAATGATCTGATCATCTGACTGTTGATTGCAGTAATCCACATTAAGAGAAATAGAGAGCCCCAAACCTAATTTCGCTTAGGGCCCCATGGAGGCTGGAGCCGGCCCTGAACGTCAGTAAGCTTTGGTGGACATCTTGAATGGGATTGACTTCAAAAATGGATCTGTTGTAGGCCTATACATTTTCCTTCATTCAGATTTGTGCAATGGTTAGATGTTTTTTTTTACACATGGCACACATGCAGTGAGTGATAACATGTGACATGTTTTGCATGTTATGCCTGATGATTTTTAACATGTGATCGCATGGTTTCCACTTGGGATCCCATGTGAAAATTATGGTGAATTCATGTTTTTTTTTCTTTCTGTGTAAAGAACCAAAAGAAGTGCTGGACGGTTAAAACAACTCAAGCACTTAACATGTGCAAACGTTAATAAAAAGACGTGAAGTGTGCTTTCAAAAAGATGCGCACACATGAAGTATTGTTTTACTTTATTTTTCTGTTTCCAGATAAAAGGCAGCGACGCGGGCTGGACACTGGGCTACATGTTGAATCTGACCAACATGATTCCAGCAGAGGCTCCGGACTCGCCTCCTCTGCCTCACGCCGGCTACGTCTCCATAGTCACCGTCAGCGCATTGCTGCTCTTCGTCCTCCTCATCCTCAGCCTCAGATGTTTCTGTCTCAATTTCAAAAAGCAACCGCACATCGTATAAAAGCACAGATGCGTCTTATGTTTGCGTGATGTGCGAGGGAGGTAAAGTCTGTGAATGTGTGTGTGTGTTTCAATTTGTGTAGAGGTCAAAGGTCAGCTCAAACAGATCTGCAGCTCATACGAGTTTTTAGAAGGACGACACCTTTACCCGCTGAAGTGAGACTGGTATCTGGTTGAAGGATATTTGAACGCTTGAAATTATGTATGAATTAAAAGTATGTGTGTGCGCGTATGTGTATCCATATTGGTATGTTTTGAATTATGTCACTGTATAAAATAAACTCACAAATGTTTATATGAAAATGTTCAGTTTGGTTGCTTGAGCTTTGTTCTCCCTTTCAAAAATCAGGTTATGTAGTGTTTATTCTTGCCTATTAAGTTTATAACATTTTATAAAAACCACAACATCAAAGCTCTAACCCTTATTAAAGCCCTTAAACCAAGAAAATGATGATGAAAATAAATTAATCCAGTCCACGGAAAGCATCCCTTTTTGATTTTTGCTTTGTGGAAAGGATGTAGCAACATGCAGTTATAAAATATCCACCGTTAAGTACATTCAGCTCAGAGCTGCATAACTCTTTAAAAATATATATATTAAGGGAAAACTACCTTCATATGTTGCATGCAGCTAACAGTTTACAAAAGTGACATCTAAGTGCTGCCCTCTAGTGGAAAACCTTGAACACTACAGTGAAGTTCCCTCGTATTTCTACGTGATCAGGATCTGAAGGCCTTTCAACACCTGTGAAAATCCAGGAAGACAAATATTTGTTAATTTGCCATCTATGTATCTTCCTGGAACACTTGCACAAGGTTTACTCTTGGCCAATAGATGACACGCCTGAGCCTTTAGGCGCTCTGCTGGCTTTACTGTTTCCAAGAAGGCAAATTCCCAATGCAAATACCACAGATATGCATTGTCCCAACAAACGGAAATGAAATCTTACAGGGCACATAGTGCATTTTGGGAGTTACAGCTGTATCAAGGAGTGGAAAATAGCCCCTTCCTCTCTCTCAAAGATTAATATCTGCAAGAAAAAGTGCAGCACGGGGCAAAAAAAACAAAAACATACTGATAATCTGTGGGCGGTTCCTGTGTTAACACTATGTTTGTGTTGGCTTTGGCAGAGAGCAACTGTTTTTTTAAACTACTAAGAGGTTCAGCATGTTACGTATGATGTTAACATTGAGCAGCAGGAAAAGTTCATAAAGGACTTCCTTAAAAACCAGACCACCCCTCAACAACAGCCCAGATGGGGGTTATCTCAGGTTTCCATTAACAGAAGGGTGGCTCTGCCGCAAATCTTCAGCCTGTTCCGACACGGAGGAGATGACTGGCAGCTGATCTAAAGTCATGCGATCTGGGACGTCCGTCGTCTGGTCGTTCATGTGGTCCTGATCGATGATGTTGGTGGTCTCAGAGTCCAGCTCCTCCACGTCTTCTTCGTAAAACTTCTGTCTCAGGAGTCTCATCTGGGGGAGCTCGCAGCACGTCTCCATCACCACCAGGACAAACACCAGGCCCAGCAGCAAATAGACTGGGAAAGCAAACACACACGCACACGACGAGGGTAATGAATCTAAAAGCAATAGAGCGTGATTCATCGAATCAAGGTTTGGCCTTACAAATAAAGAGCGTAGTCGGTGCACTGCTTTTCAGTCTTGATAAATGTGCACACATTAATATAATTTTAGGCTTAGGAGGGACAGAGTTAGCCATTTTGATTCAAGTGAACTCCATTGGAAACACACAATCTTATGTAACGTTGTGAGCTGTTCGCGCCTTGAGTATGTGTTTTGTTTTGTTTGTTTATTTATTTTATAATTAAAATATATAACAATAATACATAAGAGAAAAGAAAAGACGTATATAAAATGAAAGGTGGCAGAAAAGAAAAAAAATCTTGTTTTATCTGCCCCTTATACTCTCCAATAAACACTTCATACAACCAACTCATTTGATTTCCAAAATAATGAACAACTTAATTTTTACCTCCTGTATCTCTTACAATTTCTAAATTCCAACTCATTTAAATACGTATACGTTTTTAACCGTTTAAACTTAATCATTCTTTTGAATACAACCATTGATTGAACCACTTTGATATCTGACTAATTCATTCCATAACCCAATTCCTTGAAGTATGGGAGATCTTCCCCTCGAACTTGTCCTAAAATGTGGCTTCACAAATACATTTGTCCCCTTAAGATTGCAACTAATCGTTCTTCTAACAAAATACTTCTGAATATTTGAAGGAAGTGCATTATTTTGTGCTTTATATACAAAACTAACTAAATATTATAATCAACTAAATCATACAACTTCAACAGTTTCATTCGATAAAACAAAATGCTTGACGGATGATGGAAATTCTTACTGGTGATAATTCTAACAACTCTTTTCTGCAATACAGAAATAGGCATTGTAATTGATTTACACGCCGTACACCAAACTCTAACACCATGAATTAAGTGTGGCACAATAAATGTATTGTATAACAAATAAAGTATGGATATGGACATGTCGTTTGTGAAA
>JBBPBX010048469.1:0-13599 GCA_038048925.1 Garcialebias charrua | reverse complement strand
GCGATTTCTTAAATAGCGAACAAGGGTTGTTGTATTAAAGGTTTTGGTTGTGGCTCCACCACGACTTACTTCGGCTTTACACAAGTTGAGATCTTTTGCTCATTTTAAAATAGTAGAACTTCCAAACAGACAACATGGCTGCTCCGGGTTGTGTTGACCATAGACATACATTATATATAGATATCTATGGTGTTGACTGTGTACTTGGGTGCATGTGCAGACGTGACCTGGTGGGCGGTCTATATAAGATATCTATGGTCAGCCCCCTCTCCGCCCCCCTCCTCCCCCCACCCCTCTCACAGCAGAGAAAAAAGGGACAGCGGCTGATTTTCAGACTTGCGGCGATCGGTGGATAAAATCGGCTTCTCATTTAACGATCGGCCGATCGCCGATTTCCTCAAAATAAGGAAATCGGGGCTGATCGATCGGCCGGCCGATTTATCGGTGCATCCCTACTGATTTGTAATCATTTATTAACAAAAATTAAACTGAGACACACTCTTACAATAATGTCAGCTAACAAATATATTTTTTTAGGTGTTTATCCTGCTAAAATTATTCATTTATTAAAGAAAAGTTCAGCTCAGACACATATTTGCTATAATTTTTATCAAACAAATAATTGTTTTTAAGTGTTAATCTTCTTAAAAGCCTTGCTGTGCGCTCCTGTGGCAGACATTTGCAGCAGAGCTAAACACGGTCCACATTTTGACGTAGGTGCGACCTATATTCAGGTGCGACCTATATATGGATTTTTCCAATTCTTTGGCAATAATTGGACAATGCGACCTATATTCAGGTGCGACCTATATTCCAGAAAATATGGTATGTGTGCACACATTTCCACCTTGAGGAGTAAAAGCTGTAAGCTAATGGTAACACCTGGCCCGCTACTGCTGTTATCTTGTTGGCGATCAGTATTTACGAGGGAGTCTCTGGGATTTTTTAAAAATGTTTGTAACATGTACGATGCGGGTAGAGCAAGAAGTGAGTGACAAAATAATGTCTGTGGCTTAAAATACAGTTACAGTTCACACCTACACGGTTTCCTGGTCCCTTGATTGCAAACAGAATTCAGTGAGACTGCAACTAAAGATTTGCTTCTTTTCTCTCAATTTTGGATCATTAATCACTCTCCAACAGTTTTATATTGCAGCCTTTAGAGCCACATTAGAGCATGATCATTCTCTTTCGAAGATGCTTAACGCCACCATTCCCACACTCTACAATGAGACGAAAAACAAAGCGGTGGAAACCCTGCAGAAAGGGGGTCAGAAAGCTCTAACAGATGCATGGACGTTCATTGCCAGAGAATCTCATGTTACTGGATTCAGTATTTTCACTCCGTTTGTTTGAGTTCCCGAAGTCTTGTTTGAATGAAAATGCAACGTGGAGCCAAATATTTAGTTTCTTTTAGGTCTGACAGATTCTTTTATCAAAATTTTGTTTGAAGTGATTGTGGATGCATCAATTACATTTTTTATAAATTGCATCACAGTCTTCTGAATCTTAATTAAAATCGAATTGGGAAGTTCTTAAGATTCCCATCCCTTGCGTCTCTCCTGGCTTACTGTTGGAGACTACAGTAGTCGGTCAAGAAGAAAGGGCAATTGTTTGCAGCCAAGCAACCAGCAAATTGTGCATTTTGCACTTGCCAGTAAAAAATAAAATAAAAATAAAGGCTTATTTTTATGTTGACAGCGCCCACAACTGCATTCTGGCAGTACACCTTTGGTAGCTGGTACGTTGGTAGCTGCCCCCTGTTTTAATCTGCTAGAGAAAACTTTTGAAATAAAGATTTGAACCAGTTTTCTGGCAGTGACGAGCTTCAAAGTAGGCGTCCCAGCTGACTGAGGTAGTTTATGCTGGGCAGGAACCCACACTTTTATCTAAATTGAATTCTTTATTGCATCGCAAATTTTGTTTGGGTTCATACTTAAGGAACAAAACTGAATTGAAGAAATGCATCAGCATTTTTTAATCACTCTTCTGATCTACATCAGTCCATTTGTCTCTGCTGCTTCATCTCAATAACAGGAAATGTAGTCAGTGCTGTTGCTGCCATTATCGCCGTCGTCCAGTGACAGAGCCTCCGGTCTGTCCTCAGGGAGTCCCTGTGGAATGTCAAAAGCTCAACACAACACCCCAGTTGTTGTCGTTAGCCAGGGGCAGCACAAGCTTTTAATACATGCAGGACTTCAGTAGCCAGAAGTGAAAAAGTACCGTAATGCATGCACACACAAAAACAGTGGATGTATGATCACAAACATAAATCTGTCCCAGCTGAAGGCGGTTGACGAGAAATACCCTTAACTTACATTAAAATGCATGTTGCAGAGTGAGACCACGGTGAACTGCCATGGAAACGTTTTTGTTTGCAACTAATCCGTGAAGGCAAAGTGCTTTGGTCCTTCCCCCTGTTCCAGTCCGGTTTCTAGAGAATTGAGAACAGGATGTACAATGTTAATGTTACGCTTAGCTGGGCTCTAATGCATCATCAGCAACAGAGGATGCTTCCTTCTTACTGACTAAACTTTCTTAATCAGTTGCAGCACACTTAAACTTTTTTTTTTTTATAACAGGTGGTGTTAAACCATCCTGGACTGTCTTCAAAACGTCCTCGTAATGACTCATTATTTACTAAAAGCATTAATATTGAACAAGCGTTCTCATAAATGAAACACAGCAGAGCTGAAACACCTCTGAAATTCAGCGCTTCCTTTTTTACGAGGTAACATGAGTGAAGTTTTATGGTGAAAGCTGTTATTTCACACTCTTCTATGCTTTTTATGGCCTGATTGTGGTAACTCAGGGACTATAGAGCATTTTGTTTACTGGATGATGAGCTGGGACCAAAGGGGCATTAATGAGGCCCTTGGTGTATGACTGAAAGTGTTTGTGTGACTCAGGTCCCTTTCAGCTTGTAATTCATTTAAATTATGCTTTTGAAAGGGGACCAGAAGAGCTTTTATGTGTGACATTTCAAATAAAAACAGATAAGCCCAGATGGACACTTGTGATGGTGACTGGGAGCCTCATTATCGCCTGTCGTTTATGGGCGACTGAGGTAAAAATTGACGTGATAGTACCGTACTTTTCGGCGTATAAGTCGCTGTTTTTTTTACTAATTTGCATGTCCTGCGGCTTATACGCCGAAGCGTCATATTTATGGATTTTTTCCCATATTTTTAGACCCATTTTTGACTCAAATATGACAGTTTTTCATTTTGGCAAAAAAATGGTGCAGTACCACTTTTGTCCGCTAGGGGGACACTTCCAGAGAGTACACTGACTGTTTCTAGCTTATGTGTCCGAAAAAAGTCTCCTCTGCTCGGATTGACTCTGTCGCTGCCCGGCCTCCTGCTGTGGAGCTAACCACTGTTAGCTGTGTTGTTAGCGGTCTTTTTTAGCAAGATAACTCATAAACCACACCGCAGATTTTCTTGAAACTTACAGAGCGTAATTATTTGGTGGTCATTTACAAGTGACTAGTGAAGGGATTTCTCTTTAGGTGTTCGAATGACCAGTCTCTCTTAGGAAAATGATGAAGATTTATTGACAGAAACACAGGTTTACAGGTTAACAGAGTTACAGCATGAATAAGCAATTCTTTGTGCACAGAGAATTGTGAGCATTTTGACAGACCTGTCCTAGGCGAGGTTCTTCAAAAAGTGCTGAAGATATCTGAGATGTTTTGGAGTATGAAGCTGCCGTTTGAGCTTCTCTGGTCTCTGATTGGCTCAGAGCACTGATAAGGCGTCCTGGAGCCTTTCTGCTTGTCAGTTCTATGACCTTGTAGAAGTCTCTCGAAACTGTGTTCTTTGTTCTGCTTATCTGCTCAGTAAGAGAGTTTTAGAAATGTACCATTAGATGTGTCCTGTGTGTAATATTAATGTAAATTAATGTCCAAGTGTGTGGTTCATAAGTACTACTTATTTTAATGTAAATTAATGTCCAAGTGTGTGGTTCATAAGTACTACTTATTTAGTAGTATGATTCAATTGTTTGTGTGTCTGTGTGCTCTGATCTCCTCAGAAGGCCAAGAGAAGCACAAAGGGCAACTGCCCGCTTAGCATGTTATCTGCATCTGAACCTCCTGTTTGTTAGATCTAAATGTATGTCTTATAATGTTCTCTAATTGCATAAACATATGTAAAACAGTTGTGAATACCTTGATTATAAAGCACTTATGTATTAGTGTATTCGATTCAAATGAGATTAACATATAGAACTTCTAAACGTGTGTATTTTCCTTCACCGCCATTTTCAGCAGGGCAAATGAGGCGCTGATGCGTCGCGTAGCGGTGACGCATAATAGATGCGACATAGGGCGAAGCGGCGTATTTATGGATTTTTTCAAATGAGACAGGTCCCTCTTGTAAATGAGTCCCCGTGGCTCAACGAGGCTAGCATGTATAAATAAAGGTTGAATGAATGAATGAAAATTGGACAAAGCGGCTTATACACAGAAGCGACTTTTAACCCGAAAAGTACGGTACTGTAGTTGAGTCATCCACAACCCATACTTTGAGTGTTCCATCTTGTGGTACAATTTGATTTTCAAGGTTTGACCAAAACAGATGACAATCATTTTTCAACGGAAGATCTTTGTCTGAAACTTAGTGGGTGATATTCCTTCAAGACCCCCACCCCCCAGTGCCCTTGCTGTGTACGTCCTGTCGCCTGCATCACTTTTGCGATTTGTTTCTGTTCCCAGAAACTAATTTATGAAGTGTCAGCGAACAATGACCATAAAATAAACCAACCCACAGGACAGGAAATGCTGTCTCTGCTGCTTTTATGCAACACATTATATTCAGGAAATGGCACGTGCCTAAATGATGACGCTGAAACTTGGCTCTCAGATCTGTCACACAGCATGAAGAGATAAGAGAAGACATTGTGATCAATCAATAGTTTAATCTGTTGGAGGGTTTGACCAGATAGACGGTGCAAAGCCAGTTATTTCTGTTTTTGACCTTCTTTTGGTTTTCTGGGTCATCTGTAGCACAATTTTCAATATGTCAGATCACCAGCATGTTAAACTTGGCTCATCCTACTGTCACCCTTCCCTTTGTCTAACCTGGCTTTCTGTGAGCCTGCTGGGGTGACATCCTGTCCCTCCATGTCCTGACCCACTTATGCTCCTGTCCGGTTAAGGCTTTTACACTCCAAATCTCCGCTGCAGAAGCATCCCAGGCTTTATTCTGTTGATTTAATCTGTTACAGAGCTGTCGGCTCGTCCGTAACTCACTTCATCAACGGACGTTTAGAAATGTCTGCTTACACAAGCAGGCACTCTCCTCCATGTTTTAAGATGAAAACTGGGTCGTCATGGTAACAAACTTTTCATTGGAAAAAATCACGAGACTAATACAAATGAGTCATCAGATTTCCTTCTGAGTATTCAAACAGCTTGTCAGGGGAGGTATAATATTTGGATATCAATTTTATGTGCCTGCTTTAGTGACATTTTTTAAATTATTTTGCTTGTCTAGTTTAATTCAGAGTACTTTCATCCCCTCCCGAATCTGTCTTGTCAGAGCGTTTCCTGCAGTGCCTAATTCACTTACTCTGTCCGACGATGTTTGCCAAAAACGATGAAGACTTAGGATCTGAGGCAGGGAGAGGAGCTCATCGTACAGCGAGAAATGACGCAGAACCACATGGCTTCAGGAGCCGATGGGAAATTTCATTCACTGATCACCAGTATGCTCATTCACCCTTTCCTCTGCTGCAAGGTTGAGATGCTGCTTCAGTAGCTCCCCTCCCCCTTCAGTCAGCCCCCTTCTAGAAACATCTCAATGTATGCGCTCATATTCTTGTACAATTTAGCCATTCGCATGGTTTTTCACTGCAGTCATCCCACTCTGTGGCAGCCGATGGTGACTCAGAGTTGTGCAGCAGGAGAGTGTGTGCACATCCTACTGTGACAGTTATGTGTGTGGGGTGGGGGCGTTGTTGATCGTCTAAACCAGGGGTGCTCACACTTTTTCAGCATGCAAGCTACTTATAAAACAACCGATTCAAAATGATCTACCCAGTACAAAAATGCAAAACCTATAATTATCTTCAAATGTATTAAGGATTCTTTTTATGTACAATGTGTGTTGATGTACCTTGCATAACTGAATAAGCCAATATTGCACAACACATAATAAATCAGGGGTCACCAACGTGGTGCCCGCGGGTACCTGGTCGCCCGCAGGGACCACATGAGGTGCCCGGGGGTGGTGACAGCAATATAGATTTTTTTTAATTTATTTAAAAAAAGATGGTAGAAACTGATCCCCAGTGCTGGGCAGCACTAACCCAAAAATTAGTTCCACTATTTCTAAAGCACTAATTAATTTATTTAGGTCCACAATTTCAAAAGCACTAATGTCTTATGAAAATTAGGGGAAGCTAATTCTAAACCGCTAATTCTAAAATAAAACACCATCAGACAAGAAGCAAGTTTTAAGTTGTTTGTATTGTACTATAGACTTAGGAAGGTATTTATAATAATATTGTTTGTAATAATAATCATTTTCTTTGAGTATAACCAATAGACAGGAAGGTATTTATAATAATATTGTTTGTAAAAATAATCATTTTCTTTGACTATAACCAATAGACAAAAAATACACACAACAAAACAGACCCTGATTACACCCAAGAGTTCTTTTTTTTCTATTTTAAATCGGTTCTTGAATCCCGGATGATTAAAGGTCCATCAATCAATAATCTGGTAGTTTGTAGTTCATGATCCAGGGTAATATGTCCAGAAAAAAACAAATAGTTTGGTGCAATTTAAGTCCTACCGCACAGCTGTGGTGGTCCGGTAGCTTGCCAATGCCATCCTGGGTGGGAACAGGGGGTGAAAAAAACCCTGACCTAAACAAGGTCATAAACAAAACAAAAAATAGCATTACTTTATACACAGGACTAAACTGTTATCAAAATTTCTATAGGCAGTCAACAGATTTAATGAAAAGTAACTAAAATGATCCTAAGAGGATGAAATTACAAAAATCAAAGGATTTATTTAATACTTTACGTAGATATATTCTATTCGGCCACGAAATTAACAAAAAAGAGAATGATCTTTAATCCCTAACACACCACTTTTAAATCTCAAATACACGGGCGTCTCGCCACCGCATTTATACATAAAAAGCAACCCAAATACATAAACTAACGACTCACCGTCGCGTGGTGTACACAGAAGACACAATAAAATCATCCGGCCACGTTAATTTGGCTTGAAACATCGGGGTTGTCTGCGGATTTATCCAAGTACCCAGCACAACCAGCTAGCCACAGAACTAGCCCTCGAGTTCACGACTGACCCGGAAGTTGTCATCAACATGGAATAGTCCATTTTTAGTAGGGGGATAAAGAAATCGACCGTTTTTTTAATTGCGTATTTAATGATCGTTTTCATCGTAACTATAATTATTTTTATGTTAAATGTACATTAACAAGCAGGATCAATGTTAGTGATGTAGGTGACTGCACGGGGCGAGGCGGGGCCGGGGCCACTGCTGAAATGGGACCCCCAGGCATTTACCTACATGGTAGAGCCGAGTCTGTTCTCAGCTCTGCCCCCCTCACCCTCACACCCTTCCTCCTTTCTGCTGTTTACGGTGGGGAAAAATATAAAACAAGCAGCATAAGAGCTTGTAAATAAGTTTATTGGTTTTTACTGATAGATAATTAGTTATTAGCGGTACTGCATTTTAAATAAAAATAGCACAAATCCGCTTATGAATTATAAAAGTTAGTCAATTCACAAAAACGCTGACAAAAAGTTTAGGTCCACTGTAAGCGGAATAGTGCTTTAGCGCTCCCTAGCGTTCATCCGCCCACCTTTGCTGATCCCCACCTCCTTTCTTTATAATAATCTGGTCTTTTACTTTAATAAATGTTTAAAAAATAATTAGATATTTTTTACTTTATAATGTCATCTCTAAAAGCCCCCTCCAGCAAATCTAAAGTGGTCCACAGGCCACCAGTTGATAACCACAGTTGTAGCAGGTTGTTATGGCTCCGGACACGTTTAATTTAGTGAAGGAAGGCATAAAAATGGCTCTTTTGGTACTACGGAGAGATTTAATGTATACAGCAGTGCTTATGCATTTATGTTACAGACTGTCCCTGAACGCACCGCGGAAGTGTGTTACGCAAACACGCGTTGCGGGACAGGGAAACGTGCAGAGAACGAAGAGCAGTCTAGGAGGTTATGCTGTATGAAAAGTGTCTCGTATGATTTGAATAATAAAGCGACGTCAACTCCCATCCAGTATGTTTCTTAAGCGTGCAGAGAAACATCACAGCGTCACTCATCCGGAACGATGCTTCGGTGGCGGCGTTTCGCTTTTGAAGTTGCTACTGGGATTTTTGTTCCTCCACATTTCTCTTTCTCAGCTGGCTTTTCGGTGGGAAGTCGATGTCGTATTTTCCACGAACACTTAGAAATATGATTGTTTTCGCTTGTATGTTTTGCTGCGTTTCGCCTTTGCGCCATTGTTTTTACGCATGAATGGTGACCTAAAGCTCGTCATCTGATTGGTTGCCGTGTATGTCAATCAAGTGACGGGATGTTTGATAGGCTAAAACTCAAGATTCAGTTGTCATCTGATTGGTTGCCCTGTATGTCAATCAAGTGACGGGATGTTTGATTGGCTGACAATTTTTTTATGTCACGCTGCGGGGGAAAAAATAAAATAAAATGTCACTCTGCGATCGACCAGTAATGCCTCCGCAATCGACCGGTAGATCGCGATCGACGTTATGAGCACCTCTGGTCTAAACTACTTGAATTTGACTTTGTGAGCGCAAACAAATATCAAAATATCTTTCCAAATCCTCTATATTTTGGGAGCTTCCACCCCTTTTATGTCAAAACATACTAAATGAATCCACATGCTCGAACAGCCAATATGGGCTATGAAACACCAATTGAAGGGTTTTGAGAGTCAGAGAGGTTTATTTGTCATTCGCGTCTCATGTGGTACATGTGTTGGAACGAGATTATGTACACAGGGTCCCAGTTTCATCCAACAATAAAATGTAAAAAGAAAAATCTTGAAGTGAGAATAAATTAAAAATAACTGCTAATTGCATAGCTTTACCATAGTTCTCACAGGGCATTAAAACTTTTGTTATAATTAATTTAAAAAAATTCATTTTCCAATTGTCACCATCTTACAATGCTGTTATTGCTTGTATCAATCAGCCCTCTGTGAACAGCAAGCGGCCAGCAGGGCACTAACGATTGGTTGTTAGGCTGATGGTCCTCCTTTATCATGTGCACAGCTGGTTCTGGATATCATTAGCAAACCGGTTGATCCACAGTAGCCGTGTTTCCATCTATTTTCAATTCGAATTTTGAGCGAATTTTTGAAAACTGGCAAAAATGTAAATAAAAATCAATGCGAATCAGAAGTGTTTCCATCAACTGGCGTGAAGCGAATCCACCAGGCCACGCAAAGCGGCATTACGTCAGATGTCAGCGTTACGCATGTCTACAGTAAACAGGAAGTAGCGGTTGAAAACAGGAACCGAACCACACATCTCGGCAAAATGGAGAGAATATTTCAGGAATGTGTTGCTATCGGGTAAGTTGTATTTATTCTGTCATGCCAACTAGTTTTAGCGATGTTACAGCGGAAACAGCTGATCAGTCACATGACGTGAATGTTCGCTACGTCAGAACTGAGTCGGCAAATCTGTTTCCATCTCTCGTTTTGCGCATCAGCTCTGTTTCGAAAAACCCAAAAACCACCTCAAGCGAGCGTATCAACTTTTTTGCGAATTAGAGGAAGTTAATTCGAATCGTGCCGTTTCCATTCACCTTTTCTGATGCGATGCTTCAAAATGCGCATCAAGAAACCTTGATGGAAACACGGTTATTGAGGAGGTGAAGACTGAGTTTAGTGCAGCTCCTCAGACTGAGTCTTTTGGATTAAAGACGAAACGTTTCAACAGTTTTTAATTTTATTTATTCATTGACTCTGTCCAGAGGACCTGACTTAACTAAAACTATTTTTAACAAAGTTAACTTTCTAAGAATATTTGTATTCTTCAACCAGCTGGGTCACAAAGCTCTGTCACTACTATAATGCATGTACAGTATATGTGTTGTGCGCTAAACAAGTTTAAAAACTATTGATCAAAGTTAGCATAAAATGATGTACCGGTTCTTGAGGGAATTGAAAATGTTGGCATAAAACGCCTTTACAGTAACCCATTTTTTCCCCCTTAATTAGTAAATTATTTTTAAACTATACAGTATTTAACTATTTACCGGTAGTCCAGCTTGTATGTAGGATCAGGATTTATTATGTTAAACTCTTTAAAATGTCATCAGATGCTAATTTTAATGGGTCTGTATTGGTTTGCTTTTTGATTTACTTTGACTTGAAGCTTTTATTTTATTTTTTTATTTACAGTACTCTTAACACCATGTTCGGGCTGCTGTTACGCCGTATTATTTTACATCATATGTGTTTAGCGCATATTTTAGATATTTAGCGTACCATTTGACGTTCGTTTAGCATATATTTTAATGTATATCTTATATCCTTGTACAGTATACTGTTTCTTTTTACTTTTTATATTTTTGCTATTTTGGGTGTAACTGGGACCCTGAGTACATTCATTCAACGTTCATTTATACAGGTTAGTCCCATTGAGCCTCAGGTACTTGTTTACAAGAGAGTACAGTAATAATTTCGTGTACCATATGTGAATGTGAATTACACTTGACATGAACTTGAACCAAAAGGCAAATTAAAAACTCAAACTTCGTGGCTGAGCATTTCTTTTTCTTACTGTGATCTCATGAACAGACGTGCAGCCTGCGGCCTTTAATTCCCCGTGTGAACTAAAAGGATTGGATGCACTCGTACATCCTATCAAACATGCCTAACCTGGCACTTCAGTGCGGCATGGTCCACCAGACATTTAGGGCCTTGCATTTATGTAAGGTTTGCACTTGGCGGATCTTTCCTGCCTCCCTCCATGTTGGTGGTTCTGTACTATTCTACCGTTTACAATGCAGCTCACTGAAAGGAGATAAGTGGGCGGTAAGGCACGCAGGGACCAAAAGCTCCATTGTTTTGTTTTTTTTACGTCAGGACCTTGTTCTTTCTGCTGCTTCTAATCATTTCTACCCCATTTCTTACAGTTTTGATCTAGACAGAAATATAAAAATGTGATTTTCCATGTTCTAATATGGTTGGTGCTATGATTACCTTGGTATTTGCTATAATATTCTTTTAAACTATAGCATCTGTTTTCTCTTCATACTCATATAAGTGCTGTTAAGTTGACTTACTTTACAAGAATTAACTTTAAAGAGAAAGGAGAATGTTGTGTCAACATACCGGTAATTTAAAACTTTGCATCCTTGTAGTTCTGTTTAATTCGTTGGCCAAGCTTTGGAGAACTGAAGTACTGTATGGGACTTTTTGTTCCCTCCCGGAAAGTGGTTTTTATTATTTACTTTGTCCCACGTCAGTGGCTCACTGTTCTTTTGCTTTGTCTTCAAATGTCCTTGTAACATGAACTAGTGAAGCTTGTCTTGAAAAGCCCAGAATATCTCATGGTTTGACTAATGGCAGAAAATTAAACTGTTCCCATAGACGGCAGATACCTGAACAGAATTTGATTTGCAGAATTTGATTTAGGACTGAATGCGTTTTGTTTTTGCTTTGTTTGTGATTTGAATATCTAATGATCTGGTCTGTGCTGTGGAAATGTCCCACACCAGTCCCCAAATGTCCAGATGACCTGACTGAACTATGTTGGATTTTTTTACCTGGATTATTGAGCATGAACTTTGTTGTCCTGCGCCAGTGTTTTTAAGTACCGGTAAAGCTTTTGTATCTCTTGGCAGAACGCCTCGGTGTTGAGAGAAATTGTTAAAAGCATTGTCTTTCAATAAACTGGTTTAACACGTCAGATTAAATCATTCTAAAATTTGTGTGTTTGAGAAAGTGTTGGCTTTTACCTTGGAGTTATGTATTCTGGAGATTTTACAGTACCTGCATGTTTTCAGATAACCTGTGTCAAAGTAAACAGAGCCATAACAAAAAGTTTTACCTGCTCAGTGCTTCTTGGAAAAGGTTTTTTGTCCTTCGTTAAACTAGGAAACCACAGAGGCTCCTGCCTTTTCTCGTAATTGGTTTAAACGTGATACACCGGATTTGCACATTTATTTTTTTCTACAAACACATTTTATTTAACTAGGATGTTTTTGGTTTTATTTGTACACTTCATGGTACTTTTTTTTAACCTTTTTTCTTTTCTCTATTTCGTTCCTATTTAGAACATTTTCTTTTAGTTGTTTCACTTTTTCAACTTTGTTTGTAAAACCTTTTCCCTCTCAAATGCCCAAGTTCATCTACAACGCAAATTATGAAAACAAATAATGATACAGGAACAGGTTGTGTGGAAAATAAACATGACGTACTTTTCTACAACTTAACTGGTGGTTAATAATAATAATAATAATGAATTCAATTTATAACGCACTTTTCATTAGTGAAAATTTCAAAGTGCTACACACATTCATACACCGGTAGCGGCAGACTACTACCATGCAAGGTCCTTTCCAGTCCTACCGGGAGCAACTCAGGGTTAAGTGTCTTGCCCAAGGACACAACGACACATGGTGTGGGGAACCGGGATTCGAACCGCCAACCTTCCGATCGGGGGACGACTGCCATTACCACTATGCCACGGCCGCCCCGTCTTTGGTTCTCAAAGTTGGGGTTGGGACTCCATTGTGGGACACAAAAACACTAATCTCCAGAAATCTAATCAAATAATAAATACATAAAAACTTTTTTGCACCTTTTTTGAAGCCAAATCTTCACTTCGTCAAAACCTCCCATCCTGAGCATCACAAAGGTGATGGTGGGATGGAAAAACTCTTATTTGAACAGGAAGAAACCTCCAGCAGAACCTGGCTCAGATTAGGCAGCCATCTTCCATGATTTGCTGGTGAAGATTCTCAGTCGTCCAGGACATGATACAATCAGAAAAAGCGCTCAATACAAAAACAACTGGACTTTATTTGTTGCAGAAATGGGAATCTTCCATGATTGGCTGGAAAAAGAGAAGACCGAAGCAATACAGATGAACATAAAGTGAAATCAATAACCACGAACTAATAAAAGCAGTATAATACAACCTGTAGCATTTTTTTATGCTTGTGTTTACCAGTATTTGGCTTTTTATTAATGATTATACCATTCAACATACACTTGTATGGGGCTGTCAGTCTTTGTTATTCTGTGGGTCAGAAGCTGAAAACTCCAGAAACCAGTGGCTTAAACACCTTTCTTTATTCATTGTTTGTCAGAAGCATCCTCTTGTTGCAGGAAAAGTATTACGTGCACTTACACCACTGAGAGTACCCAAACAAAATCACACATGACCCCTCTAACATCCCATCTCGACCTGTGTGGTGACGTCTCTGATGGATGGAGCAAGCCCCAAAATTGCCCGAGGTGGTGGGTGGGAACTCCTAATGATTTTTAGTCACCAAAACCAGGCTTGCTGACGCCACTCCTGTAAATGGCTCACACTGAAAGCCAGGTTTTGTTT
>JBBPBX010048468.1:5646-25736 GCA_038048925.1 Garcialebias charrua | reverse complement strand
TGCAAGATTATGGGATAAGAGGGATAGTTCATAACTGGTTGAGTAGTTATTTGACTAACCGAAAACAATTTGTACAGCTAGGAAATGTAAAATCAGATCTTCAAAATATAAAATGTGGAGTCCCCCAAGGTTCAGTGCTAGGACCAAAGCTTTTTCTTTTGTATATCAATGACATTTGTGAAGTGTCTAAAAAGTTACAAATCATCCTGTTTGCAGATGATACAAATTTATTTTGTTCTGGGAATGACTTAAAAACCATTATAGAATGTATGACTTGTGAGATGTCTAAACTTAATGAGTGGTTTAAATACAACAAATTATCAATAAACTGGAATAAAACAAAATTCATGATTTTTGGTAATAGAAAAATAGATGATTCTATTATAATGTCTATAGATGATAATCAAGTTGAACAAGTGCATGAAGTTAAATTTTTAGGTGTTGTTTTAGATCATAAACTTAACTGTAAATCTCATATAAAATACGTAAAATTAAAACTATGCAAAAGTATTGGACTTCTAAATAAAGTAAAACATGTTTTAGAGTTGCAACACTACAGACATTATATACCATACCATACCATACCAGCTTTATTTATAGAGCACTTTAAACACCTACAGGACCAAAGTGCTGTACACACAACAAAACAATCACAATCAGGTAATAAAATAATTAAAATAAATAAAAGTCACATAATAAAAGTTGAGGAAACATACACTCAGATAAAACAAGCGACTAAAATTATTAAAAGTCAACATCGCAGATGGTGTCATAGGCCAGGGAGAAGAGATGGGTTTTAAGAAGAGATTTAAAAACAGACAGGGAAGAGGCCTGTCTGATGTTCAAGGGAAGGTTGTTCCACAGTTTAGGAGCTGCCACAGCAAAAGCACGGTCTCCTCTGAGCTTGCGTTTTGTCTTTGGGACACTCAGGAGCAGCTGATCACATGACCTGAGGGATCGAGAGGGTGCGTATGGCTGCAGCAACTCGGACAGATAGGGCGGGGCAAGACCATTTTGCGCTTTAAAAGCAAATAAAAGAACTTTAAAATGAATCCTGTAATGTATGGGCAGCCAGTGCAGGGAGGTTAAAACAGGAGTAATGTGGTCAAACTTTCGTGTGCCAGTTAAAAGTCGTGCAGCGGCGTTCTGTACCCTCTGAAGCTGAGAGATACAGGAATCACTGATTCCTATATAGAGTGCGTTACAGTAGTCCAGTCGTGTGGTCACAAAGGCGTGAACTACTGTTTCAAAATTCTGCTTGGAAAGAATTGGCTTCACCTTAGCCAGCTGCCTCAGGTGGAAAAAACTAGTTTTAACAACTGCTCTGATGTGGTTTTCAAATTTTAGTCCTGCATCGATCTTGACCCCCAGGTTTGTAACAATAGGTCTGATGTATTGAGCCAAGGAACCAACATTATATTATTCATTTGTTGTTCCCAGTGTTGGGCAACAGACCGCCAGGGAGTGCTAAAGCGCTAATCCGCTAATAGCGGACCTAAACAATTTGTCAGCGCTATAACTGATTGACTAACTTTTATAATTCATAAGCGGATTTGCGCTATTTTTATTTAAAATGCAGTACAGCTAATAACTAATTATCTATCAGTAAAAACGAAAAAACTTATTTACGGGCTCTTAAATCAACCGGATGACTGCTCACGGACCATATCCGGTCAGCGCCGGATGTGGTCCGTGAACAAAAGCGGTCCCCGCCCTAAGGGGGGCTAGAGAGAGCGCTCTCTCTATAGCAGTTAGCAGCCAGTGTGTTACTCTGCAGCCTTATTGCTTGTTTTCGAAGAGTCAGACGAAGAGTTTTTAACATGGAGGGTGAACTTATGGATGTTTCTCAGCGGCCTACGCGACGCGTCAGCGCCTCATTTGCCCTGCTCAAAATGGCGACCGGCCACAGAAGCGAAGGACTTTACAAGAAAACACGGTAAAAACAATTATTTCTTTGCTGAGAAAAAATATATTTCTTAGCTGACTTTATAGCACAAGGTTTTTCTGAGCTTAACCGTTTCACGAAATGGTCAAATCTGCTGGATTAAAAAAAGTAGTTCGCCATTTGCCCTGCTCAAAATGGCGACCGGCCACAGAAGCGAAGGACTTTACAAGAAAACACGGTAAAAACAATTATTTCTTTGCTGAGAAAAAATATATTTCTTAGCTGACTTTATAGCACAAGGTTTTTCTGAGCTTAACCGTTTCACGAAATGGTCAAATCTGCTGGATTAAAAAAGTAGTTCGCCATTTGCCCTGCTCAAAATGGCGACCGGCCACAGAAGCGAAGGACTTTACAAGAAAACACGGTAAAAACAATTATTTCTTTGCTGAGAAAAAATATATTTCTTAGCTGACTTTATAGCACAAGGTTTTTCTGAGCTTAACCGTTTCACGAAATGGTCAAATCTGCTGGATTAAAAAAAGTAGTTCGCCATTTGCACGTTAGCGCTTTAGCATTAGCTTCTGCTAGCTTTGCTAAGACATAAGCACTTTTGAAATTGCGGACCTAAATAAATTAATAAGCGCTTTAGAAATAGCAGAACTAATTTTTGGATTAGTGCTGCCCAGCACTGGTTGTTCCATATCTGACACATTGTATAGAGGTATGGGGCAACACATATAAAACCAGCACTAAACCATTATCTGTCATACAAAAGAAATTTATGAGAATTTTATATAAAGTGGACACCAGAGAACACACAAATAAATTGTTTATTCAATCCAATATCTTGAAACTAAAGGATATGGATCTGGTTAATTTAAAAATGTTGTTGGTTATGTAAGCTAGAAAGAGATTATTTCCATTTAATTTACAAAAGTTATTTTTATTAAGCTCTTGTGATAGAACTAACAGAAAGAAGTATGATTTCAAAAGTAAAACTGTGCGTACTACTTTAAAACAAATGTGCATTTCGGTGCATGGAGTAAAACTATGGAACAGTTTGGATGAGGAGTTTAAAAAATGCTCTACAATAAACCAATTCAAAAAACGTTATAAAAAAAGAACGACTAACTCTTATACACTTTTGAGTTGTTAATGGGAAGAGTGGTATATTGTTATCATTGTTGATATATTGTTTGCAACTTGTTTTGTTAATTTAATGTACTGTATTCGTCAGAGTATAACACACAGTTTTTTGCTCATTTGAATGTCCTGCGTGTTATACACCGAAGCGTATTATTTATGGATTTTCTCCCATATTTTAGACCCATTTTTGGCTCTGATTTCGCCGTTTTTCATTTTGTGCAAAAATGGTGCAGTACCAGTTTTGGCCGCTATGGGCGCTATGGGCAGCAGCAGAGGACTCAGAGAGCAAAGAGGAAGAGGAGGGCCACTTCCAGACCGTTTCTAGCTCATGTGTCCGAAAAAAGCCTCCTCTGGTCAGACTGACTCTGTCGCTGCCCGCCTCCTGCTCTGGATGTAGCTGCTGTTAGCTGTGTTGTTGTTAGCTGTGTTTTTTAGCAAGATAACTCATAAACCACACCGCAGATTTTCTTGAAACTTACAGAGCGTAATTTGGTGGTCATTTACAAATTATTAGCTGTATAAGACATTTGAGATAAAATTAAAATGTTTACAATTTATTTTAGTAGTGCACGTGACCAATTTGGAAGAAGTCAAACCGAAACAATTTATAATCCAGCAGATTTGACCATTTCGTGAAACGGTTAAGCTCAGGAACCCTTGTGCTATAAAGTCAGCTAAGAAATATATTTTTTCTCGCAAAGAAATAATTGTTTTTACCATGTTTTCTTGTGAAGTCCTTTGTACTCGCTCGCTTCTGTGGCTGCCATTTTAAGCAGGGCAAATGAGGCGCTGACGCGTCGCGTAGCGGTGACGCATAATAGATGCGCATTATGAAACAAAGTGTGTTATTTACGGATTTTTCCAATATATTGGCAATAATTGGACAAAGCATGTTATACACAGGAGTGTGTTAAATCCGACGAATGCGGTATACGGCCATGACATTTTTGTAATGATTGAGAAAGGGGGCAGGTCTATACAAGATTTTCTTCTTCCTGTTCCCTCTTCACTCGTGTAAATATGTGTTGTCAGAGAATGTGTTTGTAAACAGATTATTTTTTTAACTGAGTGAATAAATTGATTGATTGATTGATCGATCTAAGGAATGAATCTACTGCTCTAAAGACTTTCTAAACCTTTCAAAGCATTTATTTGGTCTTTAGCGTGTTATTCTTTCATTTTCTGTTCAGTCTTTTCATCATGCCCTTCATAATATCTTGAGCAGTGTGTGCCTAGATAAGAAAAACAGATACATCATAAACTATAAGTGGCAGGGCTAAAAACATCTATACACAGCAAATGAACATCAACCGAAGTCTTAAGAAATACTTTGAAAAGCTTTCAGAAACCCTGGACAACTACAACAATAGAAGATGAGAAAAAGTCTGTCTGAAGCAAAATGTAGACAAACACACATACAGACACAAGACATTTAAGCAATACTTCATAAAGAAGGGAAATAATGCCATGAATTAGCATTCTTGGAGTGATGCTACATTTATGGAAATTTGACCATTCAAACTCAAAGAAGTGGACCTATATGCATATTCTGCGCTGACTCCCATACCTCAGAGACACAATTAGTATTCAACAAAGACACACAAACATACCTCTTTCCCCCCTACCATCTGACATAAAAATCGCTGACCTTTTCCTAAATGAGGCCGTTTTACACGTATTTGGAATCTCTTCCGGAGGTGTTTTCAAAAAAGCCTCTACGCACACAAACACCGACCATTAACGAGACGGAGGATTGTCTTGACATTTTTAGTTTGACCGTTTCGCCAAACCCTGAATATTTATTGCTGAATTAAAGCCCCTCCCCTTTCCTGCGTTTCATGAGCCATTTCAGCTCAGAACATTTAAATCACGACGACAATCATGATGAATCGTGGAGGCGGCTCGTCTGGCAACAGCGCCTCCAATCTCCACTTCAGGTCCCAGCATCACGGCTCAATTGTTCATAATTGCCCTCAAGATGAACTATGGCACGAACATTAGAGGCATCCAATCCTTCTCCAAAATCTATCCCCCACTCCTTCTTATCAGTCAAGGGCGCTCACCAAACAGGAGCAATTGGAGTTTTATTTATTAAGATTTCAAAAGTGAATAGTTGGATCAATCTACTTTGTCCATTCTCCTTCCCTCTCTGATTGAACAAGACCTCACCTGCACACAGAAATAAATCAGTGTGGGTAACAAAAAAAAAAAAGAATACAATCAGTCTGGGTGAGATTGTGTGGTTTCAAATTAAATCTGTATATTTCATGAGGGAGATGTGCTCTAGTGAGCTGAGGCAAAGCCACTAGAACTCGGCAAACAAACCAAATATTCAAATTCTGCTGAAGATATTCAATGGAAAGTTCAGTAGAGCCGCAGATGCATGAAAAACCACCTCCCTGGGGTGAAAAACATTCTGTCTTTTACACTTTCCAACATTCTGCATAACACATAAACTAAACTTTTTACATGCATCCTTTCTTTTAAGGCAAAAAAAAATATATGTATTTTTCTAAAAAAGCTAAGTCTGGTCCTCTGGACATTCAAAAAAACAAAAAAACAAAACAAAGCAAAAAATTGTAGAAACGTTTCGTCTTTCGTCCGAAAGACTTCCTCAGTCTGAGGTGCTGGGTTCAGCTCAGTCTTATAAATAGCACCCTCTCACAGTGTTACACAACCAGTTGGCTGATGACAGCCTGAAACCAGCTGCTCACATGATCAAGGAGGACCATCAGCCTAACAATGGATCGTTAGCACCCTGATGGTTGTTTGCTATTCACAGAGGGCTGAGTGATACCAGCAATCACAGCATTGTAGGAGGGGGACAGTTGAACTCGGAGGCCTCCACCCCTGTTTAATGATGGGCGGTTTCTTTTCACAAAGATGGCCTCCTTTACTCCTCTCTCAAACCATCGTTCCTCTCTATCAAGGATGTGAACATCTTCATCCCTGAAAGAGTGACCGCTGGCCTGGAGATGAGTGTAGACTGCAGAGTCCTGACCTGATGATGTTGATCTTCTGTGCTGGGCCATCCTTTTGGCCAGTGGCTGTTTAGTTTCCCCGATATAAGACTGATCACAGCCCTCCTGACACTGAACAGCATACACAATGTTACTCTGTTTTTGCCGGGGGACTGGATCTTTGGGATGAACCAGTTTTTGCCGTAATGTATTTTGAGGTTTAAAAGCCACTGGGACGTTGTGTTTAGAAAATAAACGTCTCAATGTCTCTGAAACCCCTGCAACATATGGAATGGCCACTGGTCTGGGTCTGGGTTCCTTCTTTTCACCTGATGGCTGGCTGGAGTCCTGTTTGGGTTTCTTCTCTGCTTTCAGGAAGGCCCAGTTAGGATATCCACATTTCTCTAGAGCCTGTTTTGTGTGTGATTTCTCCTTCTGTCTGGCTCCTGCGTTAGTGGGGACGCTGTCTGCTCTGTGGTACAGAGTCCTGATGACTCCTAACTTGTGCTCCAGAGGGTGATGGGAGTCAAACTGTAAATACTGGTCTGTGTGTGTGGGTTTGCGGTACACCTCAGTTTGCAAATTTCCTCTATCAGAAACTGAGACCTCACAGTCCAAGAAAGCCAACCTGCCATTTTCTTACATCTTCTCGTGTGAACTTGATATATTTATCCACAGAGTTGATGTGATCAGTGAAATGTTGGACTTCCTGAGATTTAATTTTAACCCAGGTGTCGTCAACATACCTGAACCAATGACTTGGTGGTCTCCCTGAAAAGGACGTCAATGCTCTCTTTTCTACCTCCTCCATGTACAGGTTGGCAACAATAGGATAAACTGGAGACCCCATAGCACCTCATAGAAAAGAACGAAACGTTTCTACAATTTTTTTTGCTTTGTTTTGTTTTTTTGAATGTCCAGAGGACCAGACTTAGCCTTTTTAGATTTTTCTACCTGGATTATTGAGCATGCATCAGGGTATAACAATTTATTGTTTCGTTTAATTATTAAATACAACATTACATCATTAAATGCACAATTAAATTATATTAAATATTATATTAATAAAATATAATATAATATAATATAATAATATTATATTAATATTAAATATTATATTAAATTATAAAATACACCATTAAATAATGTAATGTACCTTTTAAATTATTTACTTCATCATTCATTTATTTAAGTCACTTTCTCTTTTTCTCCGTTCTCAGTCAGTGAGGTAAATAAACTGTTAAAGGGTCTTGATCCTAAAAAATCTGCAGGTCCAGATGAACTTCCACCTTATTTCTTAAGGCTGGCTGCTCATATCATCACAGTCCCTGTGACCCACATCTTTAATCTGTCCATAAGCCAAAACTCCATTCCGGATGCTTGGAAAACAGCCTTTGTTCTTCCTTTGCTGAAGGGAGGTGACCCCACCTCACTGAACAATTATCGACCGATCTCTAAACTCTGCATTTTAGCCAAGGTTCTAGAAAAACTGATAAACTCTCAGATCAAAAATTATCTGGACTCATTTAACATCTTACCTCTCCATCAATCTGGTTTCAGGAAACAACACAGCACAACGACTGCTTCTCTGAAGGTTCTTAATGATGTTGTTGAAGCATTGGATGCTAAGGATTATTGTGCTGCACTTTTCTTAGACCTGTCTAAAGCTTTTGACACAGTGGATCATAACATCTTGTGTCATGAGCTCTCAGAAATCGGTTTCTCAGATCACACCATTGGTTGGTTTTCTAATTATCTTTCCGATCGGAGGCAATGTGTTCAACATAACATTACTTCTTCCAGTTATTTAACAGTCAACAATGGTGTACCACAAGGCTCAGTCTTAGGACCAACACACTTTACAATCTACATAAGTAATGTAGGTCAGAGCATCCCTGATGCAGCCTCCTTACATTTCTATGCTGATGACACAGTTGTTTACTGTCGAGCTAAAACAGTTGCTAAGGCTTTCCAGTCTCTGCAATCCGCTTTTGACATCATCCAGTCAGATTTGTTCCATCTCAAACTTGTCCTAAATGCTGATAAAGCCAAAGGGATGCTTTTTTTCAAATAGGAAGTCGGTCCCAGCAGTTCTTCCTCTGATTTTATCCTCAAATGGTGTCCCTAGTGAGTTTCTTGATTCCTATAAATATTTGGGTATACTGGTTGATTTGCATCTCTCTCTTAAACTCCACGTGGAAAACCTAGTAAAGAAACTGAAAGTTAAACTGGGTTTCTTTTTCTGAAACAGATCATGTTCAACACTGAATGCTAGGAAACACCTTGCAACTGTGACTTTCCTTCCCTCCATTGATTACGGTGACATTATCTACATGAACGCTCCTACAAGCACCCTGCTGATGTTGGATGCTGTCTATCATGGGGCACTAAGATTCATAACTGGCTGTGATTATCGTACCTATCACTGCACCCTGTGTTCACTGGTTAATTGGACATCATTAACTTCACGCAGACTCTTCCACTGGTACATTTTCATCTTTAAATCACTTTTTGGTCTGCTGCCTTCATACATCTCCTCCTACATGTCTCTGCGCAAGTGTAGCTACAGCGTGCGCTCACATGATTACCTGCAGTGTTCCATCAGTGAGAACTGAGCTTGGGAAAAGGGCCTTCTCCTACTCCGCTCCTGCTTCCTGGAATATCTTACAAAAAGATCTGAAGCTCTCGACCTTGACTTCTGGCTTCAAGAATCTGTTGGAATTTTGTCACATTCCATCCTCCGTACAGGTGAGGTGGCCATGCATGCTTCTTTGACCTCTACAACTTCTAAAAGCTAACCTCCATTTATTTTTATGGCACTTGCACAGCTGGCATTTGCGATAAACAGGATCAGTGAGGTAAAAAGTTTTAGGCACATTTGAACAGAAATCTCTAGTAGATCTGAAAATATCAAAAAATTTCTGCACATAGTTTCAAGAAATAAATGCTTTACTTTGATGCACTTTTATCGCATCATAGCCAAATAATACTGTATATGCATTTCTTTTCAATCTTATTGCGTCTTGCATGCTCTTTTAAAAATCACAAACTGAAAAGAAAATTTAAACAAACAAAATAAAAATAAAACAATGGTGGTACACACAGTGCTTTAAAATTGGCATCAAAGATCAATTTACCTGAAAAGCCAAACATCCATCAGATCTAATTTAACGATATATGGGTTTCTGCAATCCGCTTTTGACATCATCCAGTCAGATTTGTTCCATCTCAAACTTGTTGTTTTACTTGCTTTCCTGCTCTTGTCACTTTATTTTAAATTCTGACATCACTGCTTCAGTCTAAGAATTTTCTTACATACTTTTGTTTACTCATTCAATCAGAGTGACATCAGGCTTTTATAATACGAGTCATTTTGGGGTCTCTTATTCCCTCCTCATATAACCTTCAGACAGTCCTTTCCTCTCTGCATCTTTCCACTCCTAATAGTGTCTGAAAAATCTGTTCCAAAGCTTCAGCCACCTCATCAGCATCTAAACTACTTCTACCACATATCCCTTGATACAAAAACTCTCATTCATCAAATTAAAGTGTGAAAAACTCCATAAAAATCTGAAAGGTGTCAATGAAAACAAGAAATTCTTCATTTTTAAAAAGAGAGGGTTGCATTATTGACCTTGTTTCCTGAAGACTCTGTTGGCAAAAACATCTAGAGGATGGAGACAAACAGAGTCAAGGCACCCTGAACCGTCTAAAGTGCTGAGTCTATAGGAACAAGGGTAGAAATGTAATAGCTTTGACCTAAATAGATTTTACAGCTGCTTTTTCTGAGCTCGGGGACCCAACATTCGCAAAAACCATCAAGAAAAGGTGAGCAGGAGCAGACATGATTTTTTTTTTCTCCTTCCTTTGCATAGTCTGGCATAAAATACCTTTGGTCTAAGCTTAATTCCTTGCAAGCTGCAGCCTGTGGATACCAGGCAAAAGCTGCGAAAGCCAAAATGCCAAATGTTGCATAATCGTGCCCAGACAAGCTGCATTCCAGCTTGGTCAAAGCTGAAGCCCAGCCCAACCTTAACACAGGTAAACTCTGTGGTTGCTTTGAGAGTTCGCTTTCGGAAAGTCAGACTACCTCTGCAGTAATGGAAATCCAAAGAACATTTCACAAAATCTACAAAGCACAAAATTTGAAAACATGTTTTTGAAATGATAAAGGTGAAGACGAACGTTAGGAGAAACATGAGGTGAGGGAACACCAAAGAGGTTGAAGATTTACGAGTGCTATATTTTCTCAGTGTAGCCAGAGCCATTATGGCATCCAGACTTCCCCTTCTGCACGATTAAAGCTGCTGAACTCTGCACATCCATCAGCATCAGACACCATCTCACCGTTTTGGGCCTCTCCTTTCCAGGAGATGCTGCAGAATCTCCACAGCGAAGACCAGGAGCTGCTGACGTGAAGTCATGGAAACTCCAGGCCCAGAAGCTTGTAACTGCTTAACTTGATAGCCTCACCCCCCTCAACCTTTTCTCCCCCCTTCCTTTCCCTCTTTGGTGACAAGCAATGATGAGAACACAAACCAGAAATCTGTGACGTGTGTGTATGTGGTATGTGTAATTCTGCATGTGCCATTTTTCCAGTTTAAACCACAGGCTGGTGTGTGAGGGGGTATGCATGTATGTTTGAGTCCTGGGGGGAAAGGGGATTTATGTGTTGTGTCTGGTTAGCGTCTCCGACCATTGACATGTTAACATCCTTCTGTTTCCGTTTTGTGACGGTGGGTCTCAAATAAACATTTAGATGACCGAACAATGGTCTGTAACTTGAGAAAAATTCAGGATAACGTTGAAAAATGTAAAGTCAAACAATAAACTTTGACTATTTGGAAGTAAAATATGAAGAAGAATGTAAGACCCAGTGTTTCTTGATGGAATGAACATCGTCCGCCGCCTTTTGTGTCAGAGTTTCAAAGTGGGATCTTATGTATCAGCGTAAAAAGTGATTTCTAATGAGAAAATAAAACAAGAAAATAAGTGAAAACCATTCAATAATCGATAATCCAGGTTTAAAAAAATCCAACAATGTTCAGTCAGGTCATCTGCATGTTTTTTTTTGTTGTTGTTGAGATGCTTAATCCAAAGGACTTCATCAGTCCAAGGAGCCACAAACAAACTCAGTCTCACAAGCAGCACACTCACATAGTGGACCAACCAGATTAATAGATGAAGGAGGACCAACCAGATTAAAAGATGAAGGAGAAAAAAATGTAAATAAATAAATAAATTAAATTAAAGAAAGAAAGAAACCGTCCAGATGACATTACTTAAATTTGTTGGATTTTCTACCTGGATGATTGAACATGAACTTTGTTGTTTTGAACCACTTTGGATATGGTTGCCTCAGAGGAGTCAACGGGGGAGAGGGTGGGCCCCAGAAACCATCTCATCACCATCAAACTTGTTGGTCCACTATGTGAGTGTGCTGCTTGTGGGACTGAGTTTGTTGTGGCTCCTCGGACTGATGAAATCCTTGGGATCCAACATCTCAACAAAATAAAGAAACCATCCAGATGACCTGACTTAACTTGGTTGAAAACCATTTAATTTTGGTTCCATTCTATTTACATTTGTTCTGCTATTTTATCATTAAAAACCATCTTCAAGCCCTTTACAGAAAATGCATATTTGTGATACACACTGTGTTTGATTAAAAATAGTCCAATCCATCCCAGATTATTGAAATAAGGTACAATATAATTCAAGCTGCTCTAAGCTTTAAAGCAGTGATTTGAGGTGTATAATTTTTTTTATTGAAAATATTCACATGCATACTCTTGTAAAATAATCATTACTTGTGACTCTTGATATAAATTTATTCTGTCTTCAAGCCACAAAAACATCCTGCATCAGCTTTTACATCCTCATGGAGAGCAACATGAGCCCACTGTGTAATCTGCAGTGATTTTCTCAGCTCTCAGGGGTCACAGTCCTGCCAGATCCACTCTAGTCTTTGTGTCAACATGTGCTTGTATCGAGGAACAGTCAAGTGAGCATCTTCGCTGGCTGAGTCATTCTACACTTCCAGCGCTCTGAGAGTCCAATTCCAGGTGGTCCTATAAACTGAAGTAATGTCTGTCCTGATCATGCTGGATGGAGGGGAAATTATCAGGTTCGATGCTTTTAGATTTCTTGTTTTGGGTACAGACTTCACAGAACATCTAAAGAAATAAACTTTTTTTGGATTATGTTGGACTTTTGCAGTGCTTGTATTCCATTTCTTTATGGAGAAAATGATCAACCTGCAGCAATTTTAATCTGTTATTTGCACAAAACTATCACAATTCTTTGGCGGTCTGATAACAAATCAACACATTTATCCAGCAGAATCCAGAACTGATGCACAAAAGGTAAAAGGATTTCCTCTAGTCTTAACTTTAAACCATTCCTGTCAGTGGTGGGGTTTTTTGTGCATCCGCGCTGATCTCTGCAAACAGGCATCAGGCTTTTCCTGAGCAGCTGCATGTTACGGTAAAACATTTTATTTTGAATGAAAAGGCAACTTTTGGAAGAGACTCCACTCCGTAAAATAGTATCTTGGTGCTGCATGAACCTGCGTATCGGCATTGATGTCAATTTTGATGTAATATAAGCAAAAATGCAGCTGTTTTTCTCACCCCCGAGAAGCTAAAACAATATTGTTAGCAAAAGTTTGGTTGATCCACTTTGAGAAGGTGCCGTTTATAAAACTGAGTTTGTTGCAGCTCCTCAGGCTGAATAAGACTTTTGGATAAAAGACACAACATTTCAAAAAAGAAGAATCCATTTAGCTAGATTCATCCATTGAGCATGCATCAGGACAAGTGTTATTGTTAATATTTATTTATTTTTAGATATACCGGTACTGCATTTCAAATATAATTTTTCTGTTCCAGTCCACTGTTTCTCAGCCTTTTAAGCATTACGGGACAAGCAGAGAGCAGACTAAACAGAAAAGCCCCAGCAGCTTCGGACACTAACAGGATGCCTAAATCATCCTGTTTGTATTTGTTTTTGTAAACTACAACCGTATAAATCTTCTAAAATATAAATAGGCATCACTTTTAAAACAGACTTGGAAAGATAAATGAAATAAGACACTAAAGGGGAAAAACATATTTTTTTCCACAGAAGGTTCCCACCATTTTCTGTATTTTACTAATTAATGGGCTTGGATTTTAATCCTGACCTAGTTTTTGTGTATTTTTACCTCCTGTTTGAAAATGTTGGCGCACCAAGATGTTCATCTCCAAAATTATTATTATTTTGTGCAGTGTTAAGACCAAAAACACACAGAGCAAACAGTGAAGCTCTCCATCTTTGTAGATCAACAAAATCCAACCAATTTATTAGAGTTCAGAGTCAGAAGGTTGAGAAAATGTTTTAAAATGATCAGCTAGTAAATCTTTTTTAAAAGAAACTTAAGATATTTCCTTTAACAAAACTAAAAATGTGAGTCTTTAATACTCTGCATGAATTAAACAAAAGATGAGAAACAAAATCATAAAACATGATCAAACTGAAATGATATTGTTCCAACATCCCCCCTCATCTCATCTCATCTCATCTCAACAGACAGTGTGATCCATCATACATTTAGTATTTTGGTTACGACATATTAGTAGTTAAGTTATTGTCATTGCCTCTAGATCAGGGGTGTCCAATCCTGCATGTTTTTAGATATTTCTCTGCTCCAACACACCTGATTTGAATCAATAGGTGATTATCAGGTTTGTACAGAACATGAAGAGGTGATTGAACCCTTGATTCAGGTGTGTCCAAACAGTCTAAAACATGTAGGATAGTGGCCCTTGAGGACCAGGATTGAACACCCTTGCTCTAGATATTATTTCCAGTTTCCTGTTCTGATTTAGCAATCAGCACGCCTGTTGTCCATCATCAATCCTTCCCTGTATTTATGCAGATGCTTCTTGACTCTGTCAGATTTGCGGTGAACGTCCATATGTTTGTGCTCTTCTATTGTTTGTCGTGATCAAGTTATTTCAGTCTTGTTAACTGAGCAGCAAGTATTAGATTCCCTATAAAAACAAACATTTGCTGATCACAGTAACAGTGATTTAAAACCCCAACAATGTTCAGTCAGGTCATCTGGAAGTTTATATTTGAGACTTTTCGTCCTTCATCCAAAGGACTTCATCAGTCCGAGGAGCCACAACAAACTCAGTCCCACAAGCAGCACTCACATACCAACCAGTTTGCTGGTGAAAAAATGTGTTAGGAATTTTTTTGTCTTAGTCCAAACCATATGTGTCATTTTTCACCACTTTTATTGTCTGTGATCTCACTTGTAAATGAGTCTTTGAGGCTCAATGTGACTTATCTGTTTAAATAAAGGTTGAATGAATGAAAAAAGATGGTTTCTGGGGCCCGCCCTCTCCCCCGTCAACTCCTCTGAGGCAGCCATGTCCAAAGTGGTTCAAAACACCATAGTTCATGCTCAATAATCCAGGTAGAACTCCAACAAATTTCAGTCAAGCCATCTGGATGGTTTATTTGTAAAAAATATATATATATATATTGTTGAGACGTTTCATCCTTCATCCAAAGGACTTCATCAGTCCAAGGAAGGAGCCACAACAAACTCAGTCCCACAAGCAGCACTCACATTGGACCAACCAGTTTGCTGGTGATGAGATGGTTTCTGGGGCCCGCCCTCTCCCCATCAACTTTTATGAGGCAGCCATGTCCAAAGTGGTTCAAAACACCAAAGTTCATGCTCAATAATCCAGGCAGAACTCCAACAAATTTCAGTCAAGCCATCTGGGCGGTTTATTTTTATTTTTTTTATTTTTTATTTTAGACGTTTCGTCCTTCATCCAAAGGACTTTATTAGTCCCAGGAGCCACAAAAAAACTCACAGCAAGCTGATAGGTCCACTATGTGAGTGCTGCTTGTGGGACTGAGTTTGTTTGTGACGCCTCGGATTGATGACGTCCTTTGGATGAAGGACGAAACGTCTCAACAAAAATGGACAAATAGAAAGAAAGAAACTGTTTTGATGACCTGTCTGAGCTTTGTTAGTTTTTTTTTACCTGGATTATTGAGCATGAACTTTGAGTGACTTAAAATAAATTTATTTTAAATCGCAAAGCAATACATCATTTTACCTCATGTTGTTCAGATTTACTTTTTATTGTACCTCTACTCACTGTTCAACTACTTGTGCCCTGTTTGTTTATTTGTTTGTTTGCATTTACATTTTCTCCATGCTGTGCTAAATAGTTTAGCAGCAATATTTTTAAGTCAAAGGTTGTATTTGCTGTAAAGAAAAGCGACTCCATACCTCTCCTGATGTGATGATGGGATTAACAGGCTGCCATATTTCCCCTCTTACTGGAAATAAGACGTGCCAGCAGAGTAACATGAAGTCATGACACCAGTGCAACCCAGCGCAGTTTGCGCTTCTGACACGATCCATCTGCCTAAAGAGTGAGTTCATACCTAATCTAACACATGTTGAACAAGCCATAATGGAAGGCCCTGATTTCGATGATAGAATCACCAAAATGTCATCCAAAGCAAAGTGATGAATTGACTCTACTGATGAAGTCATGTCGCCTTTGCTTTCTTTCCACATGTGCAAAATCTGGTCGAAAGTTGTTAATCTTCGAGTTCGAATCTTCAACAGCAACGGGATCCCGTCTTTTTCCAGCGAGCGGCAGGTTTTGTGATAAGTTGCCAACCCTTTTGTGCCATTTCAGCCTTTTTACGCGACAAGTTGACTTTTCCATTCATTTAAAATAATATCAGTATGAAAAATGTCTCCGGACGTCATATTTCTCAACTAAAACAGTACAAGTGTTGACTCAGCGCTTCATCTTAAACCCCAATCGGTCTAAAAGAGTAGCTCTAGTTCTCGTATTGTTTTTATCGACTGTTGGATGAAACATTCGAGGTAGTTCGAGTTGCTCAGACAGACACAGCTACTCTGTGTAAATGACATCACCACGAGGGTTTACCGATGAGGCCAAGTTTCCCTTTTGCTTCTCTCATCAAATTCTCCCTTTCTAGTAAAGAATCTTTTTCTTTCTTAGCTTTAATGTTTTAGTAATAATCTTTGCAGTTGTGATATTTTATTTAACCCCAATAACATTGTGCTGAAGGTTGAAATGACACGATTAAAAATTGTTCACGTTAATGAATTTAAAAATTGCTCCGACGAGCTTCAAATGCATTTCAAAACTTTTGGCCACCAAAAAGTTTGCAAACTTTCACCTTTTTTATTTTGTTAAACACTTTAAAAATAAAAGACACTCCGATACATTGATGCAAACTTTGGGAAGAAATTGGCAAAATCCAAACAGTGAAGAAACTGATGGAACAAAGACTCTGATATTTACTGATTCAAGATGGCTGCCACTGCTAAGCACCATTAGCAAATCCAAAACTGGCTGTAACTCAATCAGTCTTAAAGAAACTGAGAAATTATTTGATGTGGATGTAGCCGAGAGTCATCCTCAACACACACTCTGAGGGCTGATTGCATAACACCTCAGGATATATTTTACTGTACATCACAAATAACATTGTAAAGTTAGGACAAAATCTAATACAACCCAATTATTTCTCAACATTATGTGAAGGTAAAACCTTCAGTGAAATGCAGAAAAGAGATGAGAGTTGATCATCAAATGTCCTTATAGGATATTGAATTTCACAAATACCTGTTAGATATATACATATATTCTTTTTATTAGCCTTATTGCATATGCCACTTTACCTCTATACCAATATCAACTACCTCATACATATACTGTGTACATAAACTTCATATGCTGCTTTGTCACTCTATTACAAATGTCAATGCCAGAACCTTCATTTTATTTTATAGATATACTTTTTATACTTTTATACTACTATGCAAAAACTCAGGACAGTATTACACTTTTATTATTTCATTTTATGCTTATGTTTATTAAATGTTTTAGTGTTTTAGTGTTGGTGTAACTTTTTATACTTTTATACTACTATGCAAAAACTCAGGACAGTATTACACTTTTATTATTTCATTTTATGCTTATGTTTATTAAATGTTTTAGTGTTTTAGTGTTTAAATGGTTACTGTTGCACCGAAGGGACTGAGAGAAATGCAATTTCAATCCTGTGTATGTCCTGTACATATTGCAGTTTTGACAATAAAGTTTACTTTGAGTTTTTGACTTTATTAATGCTATATCCTTAATATTTAATGGTTTGTGTTGTATTAAAGAAAAGCACCATCAGAACAGGGTCAAAACAGATCCAATCTTTTCTTAAATGAATCATTTGTGTCTCCAAGCAGAAAGTGTAAAACTGCTTCACTGGAGCAAACCCTAAGCGATAATTATGAGCTCATAAAACGGCTTCTCATGGTTAATTTTAGAAAGAAGAGAGCATCTGGTCAGCAGCAGTTGCTAGAACAAATTGTAAGTAATATTTACTGCATCTGTCAGCTACTTTATTCCATTTTTCCCCAGGAAAAGACTTTCCTTTGGAGGTCTGAATGTGGGATGAATTTGGGGCCCGCGCTGTTCCCGTCAACTTCCAAATATGGTCATGTTCCCCTCTTCAGGCTGAGCAGCTTCGAAGTAGCTACATAAATTCACAAAGCAGAAAAGCAAAATGTGTGGATTTTGATCGTTTTCAAACGTTGGACAAAATGTCTGGAATTTAGGATTGAAGAGAATTTATCTTGTGGAAAGATGTGTTCTTTGTTTTTGACACGTTACACCTTCTTCAAATCAAGCAAATATAGAAAGTGATCGGCCTCTTTCAGAGTCAGAAAGTGTGCTGACCATAATTTCAGCTGTGGAAGATTACTCCAAGCTGTGACCAGAAGCTGCCTCCGCTCTCTCCACGTAGCTTGCTGAGCATTTTCTTTTCTTTCCTCTTAAAGCAGGGTGTCAGTAAACTAATTGAAATACTCGTTTAACCTGCCGATGCTGTGCACAGGTGGAGGAAGATCTGAGACTGGAGGTTTTTCCAGTAAGCAATGTAAATATTCAAGCTTTAATAGAGTTCTGTGTGAAACAAATATGAGTGATGGATAACTCTGGTGCACAATCATGAGTAAGGCATCACTTTACAAGTTCTTATTCTGTGTTTCTTAAACCTTTAAAGGGTCATGGGTCAAAGGGACGGCCTGGGGAGAGATGCAGGCTGCAGATTAGGCCAAGTGAGAGGGAGAGACATTGCAAACCCCTCATGGGAAAAGGAGGACACCAACTGGTAATGGGATCCAGAGTGGTGAGGGGTGATGTCATGAGGGAAGACAGGCGGGCAGCCAGGCCAGTCAGTGTGAAGAGAGATGGATGGAACAAGAAATCTGTGGCTGAACTGTAGATATACACAACGAACAGTTGATCGTGTACCAACCAACAAACAGCTTTTCTGTCTGGTTCTTACAGGCTGGACGAGATTTGTTGCTGGTAAAGGCTTTTAAATGGATTTACATACAGTACATTGTGGAACTGGTGTGTGTGCTGAAATCAATCAATACATTGTGGAACTGGTGTGTGTGCTAAAATCAATCAATACATTGTGGAACTGGTGTGTGTGCTGAAATCAATAAATACATTGTGGAACTGGTGTGTGTGCTGAAATCAATCAATACATTGTGGAACTGGTGTGTGTGCTAAAATCAATCAATACATTGTGGAACTGGTGTGTGTGCTGAAATCAATCAATACATTGTGGAACTGGTGTGTGTGCTAAAATCAATCAATACATTGTGGAACTGGTGTGTGTGCTGAAATCAATCAATACATTGTGGAACTGGTGTGTGTGCTNATTCAAGCTTTAATAGAGTTCTGTGTGAAACAAATATGAGTGATGGATAACTCTGGTGCACAATCATGAGTAAGGCATCACTTTACAAGTTCTTATTCTGTGTTTCTTAAACCTTTAAAGGGTCATGGGTCAAAGGGACGGCCTGGGGAGAGATGCAGGCTGCAGATTAGGCCAAGTGAGAGGGAGAGACATTGCAAACCCCTCATGGGAAAAGGAGGACACCAACTGGTAATGGGATCCAGAGTGGTGAGGGGTGATGTCATGAGGGAAGACAGGCGGGCAGCCAGGCCAGTCAGTGTGAAGAGAGATGGATGGAACAAGAAATCTGTGGCTGAACTGTAGATATACACAACGAACAGTTGATCGTGTACCAACCAACAAACAGCTTTTCTGTCTGGTTCTTACAGGCTGGACGAGATTTGTTGCTGGTAAAGGCTTTTAAATGGATTTACATACAGTACATTGTGGAACTGGTGTGTGTGCTGAAATCAATCAATACATTGTGGAACTGGTGTGTGTGCTAAAATCAATCAATACATTGTGGAACTGGTGTGTGTGCTGAAATCAATCAATACATTGTGGAACTGATGTGTGTGCTAAAATCAATCAATACATTGTGGAACTAGTGTGTGTGCTAAAATCAATCAATACATTGTGGAACTAGTGTGTGTGCTAAAATCAATCAATCCATAGCTATCTATCCATCCATCCAACCATCCAATACAGTTATCCAACCATCCAATACAACTATCCATCCATCCATCCATCCATCCAATACAGCTATCCATCCATCCATCCATCTAATACAGCTATACATCTGTCGATCCACTTAAGGTCCATCCATCTGTCCATCCAATCCGTCCATCCAATACATCCGTCCATCCAATCCATCCATCCATCCAATACAGCTATACAGGGAACCACAGACTTACGGTGCCCGCGATCTACGGCAACCAGGACCTACGAACGTATCATATTTAATAATTTAATAAAAATATGAAAAATAAATATATATATATATTTTTTTTTGTGTGTGTGTGTATTTAAATGCTATTAATTTCCTGTGTACAGCACTTTGTTGCAGCTGTGGTTGTTTTAAAGGCTTTATAAATAATATTTTTAATAAAAATGATCATTTTTAATCATAATTGCGCAACTTCCGGCCGTTCCAGGAAATGCCCCAGCAGCCATGTTAGGTAGGTCTGTTGTCCCGGCAGCAGGCTGTGAGGACTGTTTGTTCCAGGATGGCCTCATATGGATAAATTACTAGCTGGAATCGCTCTGTGAACTCTGTGGACGTCTCAGCCTGGAGCAGC
>JBBPBX010048467.1:8830-25740 GCA_038048925.1 Garcialebias charrua | reverse complement strand
ATGTGTGGAATAATTAAGTTATTCTGTCTAAGTCCTATTTATAAGATTGCATTGTTTAGCAAACATGATTTCACTACAACCACAAGTTTTCTGCTTGTTTTTCTTCCAGTGTTTCATTCCCCATCACACTGCACTCCTGTTGTTTATTCCTTTATCCACCTTTGAGCTAAAATCTTTAACTACATCTTTTTTTCTTCTATTATCGCTCACATACACTGCTGTCATTGAATATTCAATCAGTCAGGTTTCCTTGATTAATCCCTTTTTGTGCCTTTTCACAGTAAATTATTAGAGTTATGATTGCTGGCGGGATGGAGAGGGCAGCATGCAGATTTCTGATGGAGCAGAGTCCCCAGGTATCTTCATTAGCCTGATTATTCACATCCAAACACACTCCATCAACCAGTTTACATGCAAATAGGTTAATTTTATTCCAGCTCTTTGCTCACTCTACTGGCATGCAAGATTTAGTCTGGTCTGATGTCTGATGGTCTCACTACATGTCTGTTTGCTTCAGTCTCTGTTCTTATAGTCTTATAGATTGAAATATAAGATGAATGACTGATCAATATTTTATTTAGTGAAGGTTTAACAACAAATTATTTGACTCAGAGGACTGAATATTGAAGTATTTTCCATTCCTCTCTCTCTCTCTCTCTCTCTCTCTCTCCCTCTCTCTCTCTCCATATATTTTTATGGAATTTCTTGATTTTGCTGCCACTTGAGGTTGTCTACTGTTGACACCTAGTGGCTAAAAATTCATGCTTCATGCAGTTCATTATTTCATTGAAGTAACCACCTTGAACCTCTTGATGGCAGTGCTGTTTTCTCTACTGTGGATGATTGTCTAATTCATTTCATGACAGCTGAGTTTAAGACACATTTTTTATTATCTTAACTGTAGGTACATTTATTGCTTCCTCGGATGCTGTAGTATTTTGCATATTGCTGCACAGCAGTGACGATAAAGAGCTGATGCACTGACTGCCCCTCTCCCCTCAGGATTAGTGAATTAATGCAGCCGTTCAGACACTGAGCTCTAATCATCAGCTTAATCGTGTTTGATCCTGAATAACACAACCACGGTGCATGCATGATATGGGTGTTTTTGCAGACTTGCAAGTTAGATAAACACTTGGAATCTGTACAATATAAAACCAGCACATACAAATTTTCACCCTTTAATGGAGCTACGGTAAATTAAAACAGAAGGAAGATGCTCTCAGAACAAAACAGAATATTTTGATTTTTCTTGTAATTTTTCAGAGTATTTACCTCAAGGAAATAATAATCTTTTACTCTCCCACTTATGTAAATGCAAATGCTTCCTGATTGTTTGCTATTAAATAAATAAAAAACTTACTTTCTCCTGTTTTGTTGCTGTTGTTCTTCTTAACCTAAAGTCAACAGACCTTTTAACGGATTATAAATTATAGAAAACATTTGAAAACTGAAGATACCCTGAAAAAAAAGCATTACTTTTTTTTCTGGCAAAGTGTGTCATTTAGATTAAAAGCCACAGGGGTCAGGGGTCAAAAAGGCTTAGAGTGACTTTAGCCATCTCTTTATCTTGCCTCCTTTTCAGAAAACAAATCTTTTCTTTCTCAAAGACGCCGCTCTATCAAATCTCTGTCATTTACTATGTGCGTAAAGAGTTTCATGCCTGCTTGGCTTTAAATGCTCTGTCTATGAGTCTGTGTGCCCAATAAGCACAAAAAGCTCAATTGTTGTTGTTGTTCATCCTTTTCAAAGTTAATTTTCCTGGTTTGTAGCACAAATACATCACAAATACATTCTCACTAACACAGACACACAGCTTACAGTAATCCTTGTAAAAACAAAGCGATGTATTTCTCTGAACACAGATCCGGAGTGGGATGTTCATCAGCATGTTTATCAGGATTAAGAGATTGCCATTCATAAAATAACCTCTAAAATCTTAATTCTCCCTTTTAATGCTGCAAATACTGCACAGAAACACACAAAGATAATAAAAAAATTATAATAATCAGGACGAAACCACTAGTGACCATTCCCACCACTGAACCCTGACCCAGTGAGACCTTGTGACCCCTTCACCTGACCTCTCAGTGGGTGGCCTTTACACTGACCAGCAGCAGAAGTGGCTGCTCTCATATCAGCTGTTTGTTATGAGCTTTTTCTCATTATTTTATTACTGATCTTGAAGAGGCTTCCTTGCGTATAGATAAAGGGTTGGTTATATTTATGTGAGCATTTTGTTGTGGTTAGGGTAGATGTCAGGACAGGATTATGCTGATCCGGGGTCAGAGAAGCGGGAAGTCTGCACAGGCGGGAAGACACGTTAATCATAAATCTTTAGCTTACAATCCAGCCTCATGCACCCAGCCTTCATTAAAAGATGGGATTAGTGCAGCTGAACCGCAGAGAGCTGCAGAAAGAAATGAGGATAAAAGTATAGGAGGTAAAAAGAAACGCTTCTATCTATCTATCTATCTATCTATCTATCTATCTATCTATCTATCTATCTATCTATCTATCTATCTATCTATCTATCTATCTATCTATCTATCTATCTATCTATCTATCTATCTATCTATCTATCTATCTATCTATCTATCTATCTATCTATCTATCTATCTATCTATCTATCTATCTATCTATCTATCTATCTATCTATCTATCTATCTATCTATCTATCTATCTATCTATCTATCTATCTATCTATCTATCTATCTATCTCTGTCTTTATCTGTCTGCCAGCTGTAGTCCTAGCTGTTTGTTTCTGTCACACTAAGAAATATATAGATAAAAAAACACTTTAACAAAAAGTAAGCAGAGAACATGGTCATTTTGAAAGAGATTTGCTCTTCCTGACACAACCACAAACCTCTGAGCTACGACAGCCCAGATGTGTGGAGCAGGGGGCAGCCATCTAGGGTGCATGGGGGAGCAGACGGGAAGGTTAAGGGCTTTGTTCAAGGGCCGAGAGTAGGGCAGGTATGGATGCTCCATCTTTTCCACCCACATTTTGGTGTCACGGTCAGCAGGGGGAATTGAACCTGAGACCGTGAGTTCACTTTTCTAACCTCTGCAACACCACTCCCCCCATAAAAAGAATGCGAAAAATAAAATATAGTAAATAAACAACTTTTTTTGCTTCTTTGTCATTTCTTCTGAATGAACAGCATTTTTTTATTGACGAGTCAAACATACTTTATTCTTAGAGCTTCCACACAAAAAACAAAAAAAAAACATATTTACAAATCCACCTCTGAGTGAGTTTTTGGGTGCAAAATATAGAATAAAATGCTAAAAGGGGCGCGAGACACACAAAAAAAAAAAACACATAAAGAGCTTTAACTAGGCAGAAAATAAGCCTTAACACATCAAGACATACTCCACATAATGTATTAAATTAAATAAAAAAAAAAATACTTTCTGTAACATGCATCTCATGTTACTACCAAAGCTGAATGAGAAGTGCTTAGTGTTTAGTACCAGGACAACTGGTGAAACTGTTTAAAGCAACACTTGTGTGCACCTGTGGGGTCCTTGGATCATTTGGTCATCAGGTTTAAGATAATGTGGGGATTTAAAGTCAAGTATTTTCTAATACACACTCTAGCAGCGCTACTCTATAGTGCAAAATTACCTTTACAACAAATTTTCTACAGGCAGTGTGTCAAATGAGAGAGATCAATGAGTCTGAAAGTCCACGAAACGTATCCAGAGTTCATGAAGAACCATAAACTGGACTCCCAGTCTGGCCAAACTGCTGGCTGGGAGTCCAGTGGGATGTTCTCTGTCACTGGATCATGTGTGGTGGATGGTAAGAGTCATATGGCCCTTCTAAGTGTGTGTCATACCTACTCTGAGACCGATAGAGAGCCTGATCTACAAGAGAGGGAGAGTATTGATGTGGGGGTGGGTAGTGGGGTGATGGCTCTTGTTTGGACACCAGGTTACTGCTGATGCTCAGGGGTGGCGTAGGTGGGCCGTCATACGGAGGAGTCCCCACACCTCCAGCATTATACTCATGTGGTGAGTGATTCTCATACTGTCGACCTTTTGTGGACCTCAGGTGGAGCATGTGCGTCGAGTCGTAGGTGCCGTATGGGGGGCTGGGCAGACCTGGGGAGGTGTAGTTCACCATGCCACCATGAGGATTATGTGTTGGACGAACTCCATGTCTGTCTTCAGGCCTCACGCCAGCACCAGGAGCTGGCCCCAGCTGTAGGCTGCCAGCGACCAGGTTGCTGGTGGGCTGTGAGAGTCCCTTACACAGCGTCTCCATGAAAGCCCTGCTCTCTGTGGAAAGCCCCCCATCCAGAGCCTCGGTCAGAGCACAGATGTAGTTGCGAGCCAGCCGCAGTGTCTCGATCTTGGACAGTTTTTGTGTTTTGGAATGACAGGGCATGATGGTGCGCAGGTTCTCCAGTGCATCGTTCAGGCCGTGCATGCGTGAGCGCTCCCTGGCATTGGCTTTTACACGCCTCGCACGGAAACGCTCCTGCCGGGCCTTCGTCATTCGCTTCTTCTTGGGCCCTCGTCGCTTGGACTCGTTTTCATCCTCCTGTGCTTCCTCTCCGTCCTCTTCCTCCTCCTCCTCCTCCTCCTCCTCTTCTGCGTCTTCACTTCCCATTTCTTGGTTCTGTTGACTCACTCCTGCTCTGTAGTGGTGTGACGGGATTGAAGAGTTTCCATCAGGTGAGCTCATGTCTCCTTTGATCCACTGCAGAGGGCTGACGACCTCCTCTCCCTCCGCTACCCTCACATACGACTTAATCATCATTGTATTCTGCAAAGAAGAACTTTATCACATACGTGTACATGTTTTCACCAAACTTACAGGTTTGCCTATTGAATATTGTAATATTTGTAATGAAACTCTTCTAAGAATGTTGAAAATAAAAAAAGTTTAGATTCAGATTGTAAAGAAAATCTATAAAACCTGTAGTTTTTTTCCCCTGCAGGTTAATTTTCTATAAATGAATGACTAACTTCAGGATATGAATGAACTTTAGATTTTGCAGTTGTTTGCTGATTTTTTTCCTCAGAGTTTTTCACTTAGAAGAAAATAAATACATATAGCAGGAGATAAATTCACCCAGTAACTTTTAATTTCCTTTTTGTGGTCAAGCACAAAACATGTAACTGTATCACAGGACATTTACAGACTAAATCTAACCAACTCATTCAGACTGGGAAGTTAAAATACAAAGTTTGTGGCAAAGTTTGAAATAAAAATGGGAATTATATTTCTTCCACATGATTTGGACTTAGTTTTGTTTCTACTACATTTATACAATATTCCCAAAGTGCTTATTTCCAGTACTTTTTTTTTTTTTTAAGTTAAGTGACTTTGGGAAAAAAAGTTACTTTTCTCCACCTCAAAACCACAAATATAAGTTTTATTTGAAATTAACTTGCACATTCATGGTGAATTTTGTTATAAATTGTTTTTAAAGGCTTTCTAATTTTTAAAATAAACTGTTACAGTACATTTAAATCAACTGGAGAACAATCTCAGTAAAATTATGGCTTATCTGTTGTCCATAACATTTTGTAAGGTTCCCTGATGCATGCTCAATAATCCAGGTAGAAAAATCTAAAAAAGCTAAGTCCAGAGGACCAGACTTAGCTTTTTTAGATTTTGTAAGGTTATTTTTTGATGAGTGTTTGACTGTTTAGGCCCCACACAGAGAGTTTTTAAACAAATGAACTTAAAAATTTGATATGTATACAAGTTTATCTTTTCTTTTTTTTTTTAGGATTTATATTATCCAGCAGTGATGAAAATCTGATTACCGTAAATTAAGTTGGAAACATTTTGTCGTCATTTGTTTCAAGCATAGCCTAATCCCATAGATGTGTTTGTTAAATCAAAAGAAGGTTCTGGACCAACAATGAGCTTGTTAAGTTTGTGCAAAAGATTCAATCTTGTGTAAGTTTTGCCTAAATCTAAACAACAACAGTGACCATTACTGTAAATCTGGGTTTACGTCAGACATCTGAACGGTTCAGCACTGGACAGCTCCCTCCTGAACTACAGGCTGCTTCAGTAAATCACAAGTTTATAATGTTTTAGTTTATAGTTTTGTTGGTATTCTGTTTTTAACCCCAGAAATAAATGCATAGCCTGTTGTACTGGCTCTCCCCCTGCATGGGGGTCATACTAATCCAGGTCATTTTGTGAACTGGTAATGCTGTGGCAAGATAAAGTCACTGACAGAACTCCAATCTGGGGCAGCGCAGGATTTACTCCATGGATGAAGCGACAACCATGGGATTAAATGAAAGATTGACATCCTCCAGATCACTGGCCTAACAGAAGGCTCAGACTGAATTAAAGCAGACATTTTCTGCAGGAAAAATGATTGTGTCGGCACAAACAACCAGCTGCACAGAATGAATGAGTTAGATTTTTATTAGACCATTACCTCCTCATCCCTTGAAATCAAAATGCTGCAAGTTTAAAGACTGATTAAAACTGTCAGAAACTCTGAAACCAACCTGTCTGGGTGGATGTGTCCCAGGACTTGTTGAAAAAGTTTGTCAGATGTTTGTCCTTCAAGAATCTCAGTGTCTCTGCTCATCAGTTGGAAAACAGTTTAGTGGCTCCGTCCAGTCCTTCAGTGTGGGTCACTCTGTGGGGGGCTTCTGGTTTTAACCCCCACGTTAAAGCTCCTCCTCCTCTTCATCCTCCTCCTCCTCCCACTCCCTGTTGACGCGCTTAAGCTTGCGCGTGGCCGGCCCGTGGCTTTGGCCACCTGGAGCTCCACTTGTATGTGTGTGAGAGAGAGAGAGGGGGGAAGGGGGTCAGCGGGATGTTTAGACTGAAATTGTCCAGACAAACAGGAGAGGCCCAGGCTTTTGTTGCGTCAGTAAATCCGCAGCACATTTTTACGCAGAGCGGAGTGGAGACGCGCTCAGTCGCCTGAGCCTAACTGTGTGTGACAGCTTGAAGTTGTGTGTGTTTTCTTCATCTCCTCCTGTGGCCAGACATCCCTCTAAACATATAAACTGAAGAACATGTTCACTTCTACCGAAAGGACCAGAAGGAGTGAGGAGAGGTTGAGACATTATGACTCTGGGTGTAAGGACCGACTGAACCCAGAGTGGTACGAGACCAGAACAGAAGCAAAACTCAGAGTAACAATTATAACAGTGTTTATTATGTACAGGTGAAAAGGAACACTTGGGGTCTCTGGAGTGCAGGGGGATGTTGGGTCGAGGTTCTGAAAGGACTTCAGGACTCCAGAGTGGATTGACAGGCGAGTGGCAACAAGGCAGGAACTGGCAGGCGGAAAACAGGATCTCAAAACGATTCACAAAACGATTGAGGTACAATGCTCCAGCGTTGGATCTCACTGGACTGCAGCCTTAAGTAGAGGAGCTCCTCATTAGATGGATGACCGACAGCTGGTGTCAATTGGCGGCCATCTTGGAGAGGGCTGCAGACAGTGGGACTACGACAGTACCCCCCTCAAGAAACGCCACCGGGCGGCCCGCGGCGCTTCTCCGGGTGGGCGTTGAAGAAGGCGGTAATGAGGCTGGGGTCCAGGATGAACGAGCGGGGAATCCAAGACCGCTCCTCAGGTCCATAACCCTCCCAATCAACCAGATATTGAAAACCCCGACCACGGCGACGAACGTCCAAAATGGCCCGGACAGTGAAGGCCGGGTGGTTGTCGATCAGCCGGGCAGGAGGAGGAAGGTCGGAGAGCGGGCACAGAGGGCTCTCGGAGACCGGCTTGACCTGAGAGACGTGGAACGTGGGGTGAATCTGCATAGACGAGGGGAGTTGAAGACGCACCGCAGACCGGTTGACGATCCTCGAGATCGGGAAAGGTCTGATGAAACGAGGAGCCATCTTCCTCGTGGTGCCCCTAATAGGAATGTCCCTAGTGGAGAGCCAGACTTTTTGACCCACCTTGTACACAGGAGCCGTAGAGCGACGGCGGTCAGCAAACACCTTATTCTGAGCAGCTGTATGTGAGAGGGCTGCCTTTGTCTCCCGCCAGACCCGCCGGCAACGGCGGAAATGGTGCAGGACAGACGGAACTGGAACGTTGATCTCCTGACTGGGAAACAAGGGGGGAAGGTATCCAAGAGAAGCCTCGAACTGGGACATACCTATGGCAGAGGATTTGTGAGCATTGTGGGCGTACTCAACCCAAATCAGATGCTTGCTCCAGGCCGAGGGGTTACGTTCGGCGACGCACCGGAGGACGGTCTCAAGTTCCTGATTACACCGCTCAGCCTGACCATTTGATTGAGGGTGATAACCCGAAGTGAGGCTGGTTATAGCCCCCAAAGTGGTGCAAAAACTCTTCCAGACCTGCGAGATAAACTGGGGCCCCCGATCCGACACAATATCAGAGGGAATACCATGAATGCGGAACATATGTGTGATAAGAAGTTGAGCCGTCTCAAAAGCAGAGGGAAGCTTGGGTAGGGGTATGAAATGAGCAGCCTTCGAAAAACGGTTGATGATGGTGAAGATGGTGGTATTACTTTCAGAAGGGCGTAGACCCGTGACGAAGTCCACAGCAATATGAGACCAAGGACGGCCGGGCGTGGGCAAGGGTTGGAGGAGTCCGGCAGGAGGTTGATTACCAGTTTTGTACAGGTCGGACAGGCTGAAACATAGGACTTGACATCTTGGGTGAGTGTAGGCCACCAGAAATGAGTCTTAACCAAGGAGAGCATACGGGAGGTGCCAGGGTGACAGGACAGTTTGTGTGAATGGAGCCAGTCCAATACCTTACCCCTCATGTTAGAGGGAATGAAAAGTTTGCCGGGGGGACCCGTGCCAGGGTCAGGTTCATCCTTTTGAGCGTCCATAACTTCCTTCTCGATGGGCCAGGTGAGAACTCCCACGACAGAGACTGTTAATGGTTTCCTCAATGTCCGGAGAATCTGGGGAAGAGAACTGATGGGAGAGAGCATCTGGTTTAACATTCTTTGAGCCAGGTCTAAAAGTCAGAACGAAGTTAAACCGGTTAAAGAAAAGGGACCATCGTGCCTGTCTGGGGTCAATCTCTTTGCCTCTCTCAGGTATGTAAGGTTCTTGTGGTCTGTCCATATTAAAAATGGGGTAGGAGTACCCTCCAACCAATGGCGCCACTCTTCTAATGCCAGTTTCACTGCCAATAACTCGCGGTTGCCAACATCCGTTTCTCTCAGCCTGTGATAACTGTCGTGAGAAAAAGGCACAAGGGTGGACCTTGTTATCCTTGGGAGAACGTTGTGACAAAACGGCACCCACACCAGAGTCTGAGGCATCTACTTCCAGGATGAATTGATGGCTTGGGTCAGGATGGCACAGAACTGGTGTAGAAGAAGATAGTTTTTTAAGTCTGTTGAAGGTGGCGTCTGCCTCAGGAGTCCATTTGAAGACCAGGTTTATGGAGGTAAGTTGAGAGAGAGGTACGGCGATGCGGCTATAGTCCTTTATGAATCGCCTGTAAAAGTTTGCAAAACCAAGAAAACGCTGAAGCTGTTTCCTGTTCTCCGGAACTGGCCACTCCTCCACCGCTCTGGTCTTCTCGGGGTCAGTTTGATAACACCCACTCCACGGGCGGAGTGGCCATCGGGAGATTCGGGAGAAATCCCGATGGGCCGCGTCATGAATGGGCCGATAGACCACGGGGAAAATGATGACGGTTTAATAAATCTGCTCAAAATCGACTTGTCCCTGCTTTTAGGCTGCAGGCTGCAGCCTCTTAAAGGGAGGGAGCGCTGATCACTTTAAGAGACTGCAGCCTGCAGCCTCTGAAAGCGCTGATCCCTTTAAGAGGCTGCGCTGCACTGGGCCGGCAGCTTGGGAGCTACCATTTGATAAAAAACACCCCTGAAAGTTCACCGTTGGTTGAGTCCAACCCAGGAGGGAAGCACGTATTTTCCAAAACATCAGGTGATGGAGCAGCGCGGAGTCCAAACTGCTAATTAGCAATAAAAATGGATAGGAAGAGGCCAGGTGGAGCTGAAAAAGTCAGGTTGAAGAAAAGAAAGGTGTTACAGGAGGAAGCTGCCAAACGTGCAAAGCTTACAGACATTTTTTCAAAGAGACAGACAGAAGAAGCAACAGGTAATGATATAAATTAAAAACTAGCATAATAAATTAAGCTAATGTCACAACGTTATACTATGTCACTAAACATGCATGAAAGTCAAGTGGGACCTAAACGGACATAGCTTAATTAAAAATAAAAGCAGAACTATATAAATTGACCAATAAATAAATAAACGTCAAAGGACAATTTAAATTAAAAGAGAACTTTATCTCATACCCTGATGCATGCTCAATAATCCAGGTAGAAAACTCTAAAAAGCTAAGTCTGGTCCTCTGGACATTTTTTGCTTTGTTTTGTTTTGTTTCTTGAATGTCCAGAGGACCAGACTTAGCTTTTTTAGAACTTTATCTCATGTTTTAAAAACTAATTGACCATCATGTTTTTTTCTTCCAGCTTAGTTCCAACAAATTATATATTTTAATTCATAATTTTACATTTTACTGTGCTTAAAATACCGGTAGGCCTATATATATATTTGTTTTTACTTTTACTCTTAGATGACTTGTGTTATGTAATTAAATTTAAGTATTTTTTTATTTTTCACACAAGTCCTTATTTACATAATGAGGCAGAAATGCATGAGGTGAAGTGAAAACAGGATACAGAAAAATGTTAAAGCAACACATTTAATAGACAAATAAAAATAAACTCATGCATATGCATACATATTGCAACCAATGCCAAACTTGTCTCTGATTTTGTTTGTCTTGACCCTAAAAACTTTTCAGAGATGAGGCTTAAAGGACTCAAGAGCTCAGCACTTCAAGCAATAAGCAAAAATCTGCTTAGATTTGATGAGAGAGCCACAGTGAGTACTTTACACACAGAGCTGTCCAGTCTAGCATCCCAGTGGGATAGGTTCAAAAAGTTCCCTCTGGAAGAGTCCACTGTCAGGATAGGTACTGAGATGGAACAGGGTGGCCAGGAGGGCTCAGTTGAACCAGAGATTGAACTTGAAAGCAGGGCTTGTTCTTCTTGCAGAAACTGTGTTATCTGTGTTTACCTTATATTGACACAGTATAACCTTTTCACAGATGCCTACCCAGTTATAGGGCTTGCATACAAATATTTGTTGACCCTTTCATTGTCTCAGGTTGCATGTGAAAGAAGCTTCTCTCTCAAGTTCATCAAGAATAGACTACGAAGCACACTTAACCAGGAGCATTTGGAGGCATTTATGCTGATGTCCACAGAGAAAGAACTTCTTATGTCCATTGACAAAGTAACAAATATGGTGGCAGAAACTAGTGCACTTCTTAGGCGCTTACTGATGCTGTAGATCACATGTCAAACTCGAGGCCCATGGGCCAAATCTGGTCTCATTGACATTTTATCTGGCCTCAAATTTAATATTTTAAATGTAAAATAGTTTTATGGTTTATCTTTTTGTCACTGTATTTAGTGCAAACTTCTCATGACAGCTGGCCAACGTTCAAGCCAACAAAATTATGTTTTGAGTTTTTCAGTAATCTTTGAGTCTGATATGGAAAGAGCAACAAAGAATTGACTTATCTTTTTCTGTTTTTTAAGTCAACTAATTTAGATTTTTTCCCCCACCTGATTTGCTGAATTGTAACAAAATGTAACAAAAAATTATAACTAAAAAAAAGTCGTTGATTGTATTGCAATTAAAAAAAATTATAGGCTACATTTTTGCCTAATATTTTTAAAATGTGAAAAAATGGGCCACTCTTGGCCATTAAACTCCCGGGCTGAAAAGTTGTCCCACTCCGCCCCTGACCCACTCTCAAAAGTGAAACCCAAGAACGATACTGATGTCACATGAAACTCACATTTTTCTCCTTTAACGAATAATTGGTTCTTGTAAAGTCTCTGAAGGACTCTACGTACATGGTTAAAGTGCTCTTTCTCATCTCTAGACCGGGCGCTTTCGGGCTGCTCACTGCACCACCTGGTGGTGGTTGGGTTAAATGCAGAGACGAATTTCGTCTGTGTATGGGAAACATACGCAGATGACAGGAAAAAGACATTATTATTATTATTATTATATCATCTAAGTAAACAAAAACGAAGTCCCCTATAAAGTCACGCAGAACATCATTGATCAATGCCTGGAACACAGCAGGTGCATTAGATGGATGACCGACAGCTGGTGTCAATTGGCGGCCATCTTGGAGAGGGCTGCAGACAGTGGGACTCCGACACTTGGGACTCCTTCCACCCAATGTCCTCTGATAAGCTTGGAGTAAACAAAAGTTGTCAAGATGTGGCGTAGGACCCAAGGATGCTGATTGAACACAAAGATTGAATGCAAATAAAATACAGGTAGTCCTCGACCTACGATGGCCTCGACTTACAACGTTTTGTGGTTACGTCACGTATCTCCCATAAAATAAAATAAAAAAATATATATATATTGAAATTTTTTATTTTGAAAGCCGAGTTCCGAGTTCCTTCCGGTTTTGACAGCAGTAGCTTGACAGCAGAGGGCCGGACCTGCAGACCGACGAGGAGGGACGAGCTAACTGGCTAACAGACCTTACTGTAAAGCTGTGGACCGCGTGAAGCAATGGAAAACTACAGGCAGCTGCAGAGTTTGGAGGAACAACGAGCTAACATGCTAACAGGCAGAGGAAGGCGTCACCAGCTCCCATTAGGTTATTAACTGTTTTTTCCCTTCATTCTGGCTCCAAATGTGTGTGTTTTTTGATAATTATGTAGGGTACTGTGTTAGGATAGGCTAAGTGCTTGGTAAAATACAGAATTGTATGTATAAGGTGCAGTTTGGACGTATTTTCCGACTTACGACGAAATTCGACTTGCGACGTCACGTAGGAACGGAACTCTGTCGTAACTCGGGGACTACCTGTACTGTAATAAACAAAAGCTGACAGGGCACCAAAAACAAACTCAATGTGATCAAAACCACGAGGAGCGTGCGAAGAACAAACAATGTGAGAATGACTGAGAACGGTTGTGAATGTTGACTGCAAGTGGAAACACGTGACAGTAAGAGGAGCAGAGCAAGTGGTCAACAGAAGGTAAATTACCAGTGACAAAGAAAAAACAAGAAAACAACAATAAACAGAATAAAAAAAGCACATGAAGCATGATGACAAATATTAACTGAACACCTAACGAAACAGCAAAACGCAAGATTCTGAAAAAGTCCACCCTGTTTACTTGTGAGCATTTTATATCACAAAATTCTTTTTTTTTTTTTTTGAAAAGCTTCCATTTTATTCAATGATCAGTCACGTTGTGGGCTTCATCGGCGGCACTGGATATCACAAAATTCTAAAATGTTTTTAATTGTATTTTAATTATTCTTATAAAAATAAATCCCAAGCTTCATACATTTTATCACAACATACCAGTGATATTTGCAGGATAGACCAATAGAACAAAAAACGAAGTTTGCAATGTTAATGTTGAATGTTGTGATGACAATTTATCGGCTTCCTATACTTGAGCACCTTAGCCACTATAATAGGCCTATTTAACTGTCAGCAGGTTAGTAAAATATATTATTTGGATGCAGGGTGATTGCATGTTTTAAATACCTGCTGAAGGCCAGGAAGTCCTTTGCAAAGTTAGCGTTGATATTGCAATAATGACCACTTTCTGATTTCGCTCTGGGATATTGAATAGTTGACAGTCATCTTGTTCACCTTGTAAATGTTTGTATAAATCTTAAGTCTGTGAGTTTTAGATTGGAATCCCACGGACCAATGCAACCATGAAGATGTTGCAAGAACGTCACTTGGAATGAAGTCCCGAACAGTCAGCTGAATTGTAAGAACAACATCCATGGTACCTGTGAGCAGATACCCTGCTTGACCAAGTCCAAAAGGAGAAGATATAAGTTGTTGATATCAAGACAAAGAAGCTGGTCACACTGATCCAACACCCTGAGACTACATCTTAAGAGAAAAGAGGGAGGCAGAGGACTAGCGAGCATCAGAGCTGCTATACAAGAGGAAACAAATAATATTTGTCTAGCAACTAAGCCCAGAGCACTCGGGGCTGTAATCCCCTAAAATGCAGGACCCCTCAAAGATCTCTGTCCAGAAGTCCCAGGATCAGCTAAGGTACTCTCAACCTCTCAGACAATCCAAGTTTGTCCATATAAACTTTGTTTTCTCAAACTGTGGTGAAACTGAAATCTTATAGGGAAAGCTCAGTTTAAGGTAATCAGTTCAGGTTGGGTATGATGTTGCCTCATTTACTTGATCAGGTTCTCAGTGTGTATATTTATAACAACTTTGAACAGCTCAATCTTTTAAGCATCACTCTGCTTATTCTTGCTTTGTGATAAACTAGTGGCCTGTCCAGTGTGCACCCTGCCTCTGGAGATAACAAGCAGCTCCTTGTAACTTTGAACAAGGACAAGTGCATATAGAGAATGGATGAATGTATTTTAAAGTACTATACCATAGTGGTCCTTTAACAATAAGAAGAAGAACGTGCCAATTATGATTAAAATTTCAGCTTTGGTGTTTGACTCACAGATTATCTGAGAAGACTAGAAGAATTTAGGGGATGTGAATAGGTTATCTGGTCTAAAGGAGAGGTTTTATATACAGTATTTTCTGGTGTATAGGTCGCACCTGTGTATAGGTCGCATTGTCCAATTATCACCAATAGATTGGAAAAATCCCTAGATAGGTTGCACTGGTGTATAGGTAGGGGTGGGCGATGTATCGAATATACTCGATGTATCGCAAGTTTTTCAATGTACGATGATTAAAATGGCTATATCGTTTATATCGAGAATCCTCCTACTGTCTGTTTTCTCCCACTCGCCCCCTCCTTCTCCTTCACTGAACACAGACCCAGCCCCTCCTTCCTGCCTGCAGGAGGGCGGAGCCGCGGAGACTTTCAGCACAAGTAAACACGGCAGATATGAAGAGAGCCGCTAGCTGCTGAGGGGGAAAAACAATGTTCTTTCTGAGCTAGTTTGGATTTAAATTGTCAGATGAGGGTAGAAAAAATATTTTTGTAGACGATGCTGAAAATAATCCCGACGAAAGGTCGGAACTACGAATCTTTTTCACCATTTAAACAGCGGAGTGGAGCATGAACCGTGAAACGGCAGAACCGAGTGTTTTTACAGCCTGCTGCTTCCTTAAAACAAACCACGGGTCTGAGCTCATTTAGCCGTGCGTGCACCGCAGAGCTTTATGAGAGGAGCAGAGAGAGGTGGAGACATTAATAAATCAGCAGTTTATCATATCGCTAAAGATACGGTCCTTAGCGGCTAACAAGATGGCTAACGCTTTAGCCGTCTTCTTCCACAGCTGAGACTGACCGTGTCTTTAGCGATATGATAAACTGCTGATTTAATAATGTCTCCGCCTCTCGGTTCACGTTTCTGAGTGGAGGCTCACTTTACTGCAGTTCACAAACACACTGACTAAAGTGAAAGCACCTTTCTATCTTATCAAGACACTCAAAGCTCTTTAAAACACAATCTGTGTCCTCATTTACCCATTCATACAGCACTCTACTAGAACTGTACAAAGAATAATCAGTACTTTATCACATTCATACACTGATGGGACACACATCAGAGGCAATGAGGGGTTCAGTGTTGCCCACTGCCCAGGAACACTTCAGCATGTGACTGCTGGTGGAATTGAACTCCCAGCTCTCCCATTGGAGGAGACTGCTCTAGCCTCTCAGCCACAGCTGCCCTCAGCTGAAGAGGATTATTATTTAATAGGTGTAAATAAATCTCTAAAATATAAATATATTTTTGTTATTCTTTTATGGAAAGAAAATTATATCGAGATATATATTGTATATCGCGATATATCACAACAATATCAAGATATGAATTTTTGTCCATATCGCCCAGCCCTATGTATAGGTCGCACCTACGTTTAGCTCTGCTGCAAATGTCTGCCACAGGAGCGCACAGCAAGGCTTTAAAGAAGATTAACACTTAAAAACAATTATTTGTTTGATAAAAATTATAGCAAATATGTGTCTGAGCTGAACTTTTCCTTAATAAATGAACGTAATTGTGAAATGAGCTGGATTTAAAAATTTGTTTCACCGAAAGTGATAACAAGCCATATATAGGTTGCACTGGTTTATAGGTTGCAGGCCTTGAAAAAAACCATAAAAAGGTGCGACCTATACACCGGAAAATACGGTAAGTTACAAGGTTTCATTTAAACTCAGAATAAACGAGTTTCATTCTGGGCTCGTTCCCCAGCTGACTACCTTGCCGGCTGATCCTCCCCCTGCATTTTTTCCTGTCCTATTCCACACCTGCAGCCTGAGATGGGAATAGCCTGGCCTCTTAAATCCCCAAGAGAAGAAGCAGCAGGGGAATATGATAGCTGAGGCCCTGTGTCCTTACCAGCGTATTACTTTTACAACAACAATAATACATTTCAGTCATTCTGTCACTGTCAAAGTACAAACTGCATCCCAGTTCTAATTTACTCAAAATTATGACAAAACACATGCATGTTTTTTTCTAGTTTTGAATTTTATCTTTAAGGTCGACCCACCAATTTCGGTGCTCCACAAGTGTAGAGCTGTAAGTGTGCCACTTTGTCCCCTGGTTGTTATTTAAAGGCCCCCCATGATGAAGTCCTGCTGCAGATGGTCGTCTCACTCTCTGTGGCTCAGATGCCCATCTCTTCTCCCTTGGCTTCTCCAGTCTTTCCTTACATTTTCCAGATAGGAATTTAGTTTATCGTGTAAAAAAATAGATGACACATAAAACTTCACTTCAGTACACACACAAATATGACACTCGTCTAAATTCCCAGTGTAGTTGTGTGTGACAGTGGGGGACAGTGCATTTTGTCCATATGCCATACTGGAAGTCCTCAGAGAGATGCCAACAACACTGCATGCGGACTATGTTAG
>JBBPBX010048466.1:10455-25740 GCA_038048925.1 Garcialebias charrua | reverse complement strand
AATTGGGCGGTAATTAGAAAAAATGTTGGGATCCAAATTAGATTTTTTCAGAAGAGGCCTAATGATGGCGGTTTTTAGAGGCAGTGGAACATGACCAGATTGTAGAGACTGATTTATTATTTGAGTGATAAGTGGGCCTATTGCAGAATGATTGGTTTTTATGAGAGACGAGGGGAAAGGATCCAGGGCACAGGATGAAGGCTTCATTTTCTTGATGATGGCCTCCACCTCACTCTGAACAACTTCGTCAAAGCTGTTTAGGGTCCCAGAATGCAGACGGGTGGGTGGCACACTGAGAACGGGGAGGTTGTGGAGCTGAGATCTGATAGTGTCAACTTTGGTTTTAAAAGATGAAAGAAACAGGTCACATTTTTGAGCAGAGTCCTCAAGAGTTTGCTTAATGGGATTAAGCAGACGAGTGATTGTGGAGAAGAGCTGTTTAGAGTTTCCAGGGCAGGTGTTGATGATGTTAGAATAATATTTGGAGCGTGCTTCTTTAAGAGAATAGGCGTATGCTTTCTGATGTTCTTTATATGCCTGCTTATGCACAGACAGACCAGATGATTTTACACGTCTTTCAATAGCACGGCCAGTTGCCTTCATCTTGCGCAGCTCATCAGTGTACCAAGGGGCTGAACGGGAGAAAGACACCAGTCTTGTCTTCAAGGGGGCGTGTAGGTCCAGGAGCTCCCGAAGAGATTGGTTGTAGTAATCCACAGAGTCATCTGCAGAAGAATGATTGACAGCGGTCAGGGTGTGAAGATCGGCAGACAGAACATCAAGGGAAATGTTTTTAAGGTCACGGAACTGGATGGGTCGTTTTGGGTTTGAAGCAGGCGAAGATGAAGGCACTTCCAGGGAGATGACCCTGTGATCTGAGACACCCAGGTCATATACAGATAAGTTATTGATGAGTACAGTGTCTGTAATCACCAAATCCAGAGTATGCCCCCTGCTGTGCGTAGGGGCGTCAACATGTTGAGTGAGATTAAGAGAGTCCAGAAGAGACTTAAAATCTGTTGCCAGAGGTGAAGAAGAATTGTCCACGTGGATATTTAAGTCGCCAAGAAAAATAGTCTTCACAGGGGAGGTGCAGAAAAAAGTGAGGAGGTCATGCATCTCTGAGTTAAATGAAACATGCGGTTTGGGAGGTCTATAAATTAATATAACATTCATCAGGAGTGGGGCTTTGAAGCTGAAAGCCAGACATTCAAAAGAGGAAAAGTCCTGAGAAGACAGATGAGACAGTTTTAAATTACTGCGGTAGATTACAGCCAGACCACCACCGCGGCCAGTGCTGCGGGCTCTCTGCAGATAACTGTATCCAGAGGGACACGCCTCATTCAGAGAACTGAACACATTTGGTTGGTGCCACGTCTCTGTAAGACACATGAGGTCCAAGTTCTTCTCCAGAATGTGATCATGAATTAAACATGACTTGTTGGAAAGAGACTGCACATTGAAAAGTTCTAATTTAATACCAGTTGGAATAGGAGCTTTTTGAACCGGTTTAAGCAGACTGAAATCCACTCCACGTTTTCCTCGCCACTTCGTGCGCAGAGGACTACAAAGGCCTACAGACGCAGCGTTCTGATGACGCCATCGAGGTGCGACACGTCTCTCAGTCCAGACAGCACTAATCGAATCCGAGTTCGCTTGAGAAGAAACGATTTTCCTTCGAGAGCTTCTATGGATGTAACGAGGTCTACGCAGAAGTCCCAGTTGTTTGATGGTGGAAACAGAAAGAGGAATGGAGCAGTTGTTAAGTTCAAACAACTGCGAAGCGGAGTACGTCAACATCCACGAGCCGGTGGAGGCTAGCACAGAGCTAGCCGCTAGCAGCAGGCCCACGGCTCCGAGAAAGATATACAAGAAGCAGAGAGAGGTAACTCGAACGAGCATTACCTTGAAGGAGTACAGAAGAGAGTCCAGAACAGTCCAGAGGACACAGGAAGTTGAGAGAGGCAGCAGGTAAGCGAACAATAAATGCAGCTACGTGATACTCGAAGCTAAATTCGTGTTTAAGCTAGCGGGAGCTAGCAGCCCCTACTATTAAAGTTCCGGTTAGACTAGGAAAGTTTTCTATCTAATGAATCAAGCAAACAAGTCAAATCTTGGCTTCGCCACGATCTCCCATCCTGAGCAAGCACAATGGCATCAGTGGAAAGGAAAAACTCCCTTTTAGAAGGAAGAAACCTCTAGCAGACCCAGGCTCAGGACAAGCGGTCATCTGCTTTGACCGGCAACTTATAATGTTTGCAGATCCACAACGCAGTCAGAAAAGACAGTTGCTCTAAAACTAACTAACTAAAACACAAAACTTAATCACAGAAAGGTAGAAATGTCCGCGTCCGTTCACACAGGTGCTGTACACAGGCTTGCGCCTGCCGCACTCTGCGTTCAAGAAAGGTAGAAAGGTTCAAAGAAAGGTAGAAATGTCCGCGTCCGTTCACACAGGTGCTGTACACAGGCTTTGCGCCTGTCGCACTCTGCGTTCAAAAAAGGTAGAAATGTCCAACAAGGCTCGGTGAAAAAAACAGCAGAAAGTAATAATAAAGGCTTCAAAAAGTACGAGGAGCAGCGGCAGCCAAGGTGTGCCCGCGTCCACTTCCTCCACAGGTGCTCAGTCACTGATAGGTGCTCAGTCACTGACAGGTGCTCAGTCACTGACAGGTGCTCAGTCATAAACAGCAGCCGAGGCAACCTGCCTCGTCTGTTTTCCTCTCTGGCTAAAATCAGCTAACTACAAGTTGTTGTCAACAAGTTAACAACAAGTTAAAGCTGGAATTTGGATAAGAGTCAACAGATTTGACACCAAGCGGGACCGCTTCATCTAACAAGCTCCACACCAGACGCTGAGTGGACTGTGGACCAGAACCGGACTTTACTCCGTGATAAACAGGTGACTTAAAGCAGGTAAATCAACGTTCTTAATATAATGTTTGCTTGTGTTTACTGCAAACAACAACTGAGTTCTGTTTTATTTATTTATTTCTGCCAGGTGGAGAAGCTGTCGTTCCAACAAACAGGCAGACGGTTCGGCGGTTCTGATGGGTCCAGATGAACACACAGCAAGAGTCCAGTTCATTAAAGTTACAGTTCGGTTCACGTGTTTTAATACAGGTAGTCCCCGACTTACGAGCGAGTTCCGTTCCTGCGAGTTGCTCGTAACACGAAAATTCGTAAGTTGGAACAGGAAGCACGTGTTCTCGTAAGTCCGGATTTTCGCTCGTAAGTTGGAACATTTATGCTAGCGCTACTACGAACACTCGTTTTTCATCAAAAACGTTCATATTAGTTCATAAACATGGTCGGAAACGTGTTTCCAAACGGTTAGCTAACACACTTTCATCTAAAAACACAAAAAAGTGCTGTATTTTTTACAAATTTACTTCTCTTTCGCCAGCTCGTAAGTCCGGGCGCTCGTAGGTCAGAGCGCTCGTAAGTCGGGGACTACCTGTAGTGTGTTCAGTTTAATTCTCAGTGTTTGTGTTGTAAACTTTGTGGTGCTGAATAAATAAAAAATAAACCTGGTGTCTTCATTTTCACAGCACGTTACGCACTGTTTAAAAAATGTAACTAGTCCAGATAGATACTGTAGTTCAGATAAATTTAAACATCTCCCACGCCAACATAAATACTGTTTATTATTGTTAAACTGTTATATTTTGAAGCGTGACACGTGAAATGTCAGACTGTCCGCGCATGCGGGCTGCGCGCATGTGGTTGACACAAAAGCTCCACGGGAGATGTTTACATTATCAGCGGGGGGCCAGCAGCGTCGTGTAGGCGATAAGCAAAGTCGCAAAGAGAAAGTAGCAGTTGCACTCAAAATACGTGCCGTGTAAACTGGCCCTTAAGCCTGGTTTATACTTCTGTCTTACGTCTTTTACCCCCGTTGAGTGAAAAAAGGTTGCGCAACTTCTGGCTACACTCCTGCTGTGATTCCCCCGGTGACGGCCCGTCTTGTACGTGGCCCCCAAGCAGAACTGCAAGACGCTGCATACAAGACGGGCTGTCACCGGGGGATCACAGCAGGGGTGCAGCCAGAAGTTGCGCAACCTTTTATCACTCCAATTTTCACTCAACGTGGGGTAAAAGACGTAAGACAGAAGTAAAAACCAGGCTTTAAAGCTGCAGTATGTAGCTTTTTTTATGAACATATTTCTTCACTCTGTCACTACCTCCTGACAGACTGATGTTAGCCAGGTAATCTCTGAAAAAATATATATATATATTGTCCCCTTGCTTCTCCAGGTGGTAAATAAGCATTTCTAAAAAGAAAAGGTGACCCACCATTTTCCAGCCAATAAAAACAGAGTTTGTAACCAGCCAATAAAAACAGAGCTTGAATTTGAATCAGCCAATAAAAACAGAGCTTGAATTTGAAATTTAACAGACCACAAGGGGGCAGAGCGGGATCAGAATGCTTTGCCTGTTGAAAATATTTCTAAGTTCTGCAGTTCTACAGAAACTGCATACTGTACCTTTAATCTGATCATTTTGTTCCAATCGTGGAAAACTGACCTGACTGCGCATGTGACACCTGTACCTCACGTATTTCCACCTGGCTAATGCCAATATGTCGGAAGCAATGCAGGTCAGTAGCCGTGTTTCCATCAAGGTTTCTAGCTGCGCAATTTGAAATAGCGCAGCAGAAAAGCTTAATGGAAACGGCAAATTGCGAGGTTACTTCCTGAATTACGCTAAAAAGTTTATACGCTCGCTTGAGGTGGTTTTTGGGATTTGAGTTGCGCTAAACGACAGATGGAAACACATTTTCCGACTCATTTCTGACGTAGCGAAAATTCACGTCACGTGACGTTCAGCTGTTTCCGCTCCGGACAACATGTAACATCGCTAAAACTAGTTGGCATGACAGAATAAATACAACTCGCCCGATAGCAACACGTACCTGAAATATTCTCTCGATTTTGACGAGATGTGTGGCCGGGTTCTGTTTTCAACCGCTACTTCCTGTTTACTGTAGACATGCGCAGTGCTGACGTCTGACGTAATGACGCTGACGTCTGACGTAATGACGCTGTGCGCGGCTTGGTAGAAGCGCTTCAAGCCAGTAGATGGAAACACTTCTGATCTGCATTAATTTGTATTTACATATTTGCGAGGTAGCTCAAAATACGAAATGAAAATGGATGGAAACACAGCTAGTGAGTGATACATTTCTACTAGAAACTTTGAAAGCGGTGCGTTTGAAACATGAGTTGCTTCACCTGTAGCTCAGTCAGGGAGTGCAGTAACGACTGTCGTTAAAACCTGTCGCAGGTCCATTTTGTTTACATTCATCATGGAAGCAGAACAACTTCTGTGGTCTAAAAAAAGTAGTCTGGTCCTCTGGACATTCACAAAACAAAAAATTGTAGAAACGTTTCGTCTTTCGTCCGAAAGCTTCTTCAGTCTGAGGTGCTGTGTTCAGCTCAGTCTTTGTTTTTTGAATGTCCAGAGGACCAGACTTAACTTTTTTTTATTATTTTTTTATTATTTTTTTATTTTTCTGCCTGGATTATTGAGCATACTTCAGGAAACTTCTGTGTTTTTGTTGTTATTTTTTCAAGGAGAGTTTACCACTCTGCGCATGTCAGTACTTCTGAGTACTGTAAAAGCCCGCTGCATGTAAACACTCGTCGTGATCGAGTTATGCCCATTTATTTAATCAGAATACATTTCAATCCGATCAAAGAATTTTGTGCACTCACTGTAAACCTAGCTAATGAGAGGTTCAGTGTCTTGCTGCAGGGACACTTCAGCATGTGACTGATGGTGGAAGTTGAACCCCCAACTCTTGCATTGGAGGACGACCGCTCTAGCCACAGCTGCCCACAAATTACTTAATTCAGCTTTTATCTAATTTACACATCAAAGGAATTGTTCTGGTAGATTTTAATTTGGATCGGCTCACCAGTGTTTGAAGCATGTTTGTCATTCAATGTCACGTCATCGGTGCAGCTACAGCGTGCACTGTGCAGTGTCCCCTCAGTGCAAACTGAACTCTGCTCCTGTAACCTGCAACAAGATCTGAAGCTGTCCACCTTGGTTTATTTGAGGGGTTAGATCAATGGAAGAATCTTAAGCAAATTATGTTTTAACATAAGATAGAACTTTATTGAGCCCTGAGGAAATTGTTTTTGTATTTTATCTATTTTTTTGTATATGGCACTTGGATTTTGTTTAGAACACTAGATGTACTTTCATTTTTGTTGCATTTTATTGTTGTAAACTGTCTGTACTTTATACGTTGTCTGTATAAAACTAGTCTCTTGAAAAAGAGTCATGACTTGATGAGACTTCCTGAATAAAGTTTAAATAAAAAGTAAATGCCAAAAAAAGCGCAAAGTCACAGACAAGAACAAGTTTAGTTTAGGACAGAAGTTTGAATGTGATAAAAGCTTTTCTCATTAACTTAAGGAGAATGAACAACTAAAGTTTGTTTAAATGTTTTTACTTTTGACCAAGATAATAATAATAATGAATTCAATTTATAACGCGCTTTTCATTAGTGAAAATCTCAAAGTGCTACACACATTCATACACCGGTAGCGGCAGACTACCATGCAAGGTGCTTTCCAGTCCTATCGGGAGCAACTCGGGGTTAAGTGTCTTGCCCAAGGACACAACGACACATGGTGTGGGGAACCGGGATTTGAACCGCCAACCTTCCGATCGGGGGACGACTGCCGTTATCACTACGCCACAGCCGCCCCAGATGAGATTATGGATTATTCCAGAATAATTTGCTGCAGGTCATCTAAAATCTGAAACTATTAGAATTAATGAAACCTGAAACTAAAAAGTTTTATAAACAAACTACTGGTAGATAAAGTTTTGATTCCTTTACTCAGATCAACGCACCGAGGGGGCAGATCCTCGCCTCGTCACTCCTGCTAAACCACGGCAAGGTGATAAAGGTGGGAACTCCTGTAGTCTGGCTTTATTGAGAATCTATGCAACGTCTACTTTATTTTCATTCCAATATGTCTGGACTGTTTCAGGGGAGAATGTTTCCGCCACGTGTTCAAATGTCGTCACGTCGTGGGGAGGTGCACCTCAAAGAGAGGTCCGACCAAAGAAAACTGCTGACAAGAACCCTGCCCAGCCACGCAGGTACGAGCCGCAGCTCTTTTCTTTAAAAATGGAGTCTGGGTGGAGGACCGGACTTTAAGATCTGGGTGTGATCCATCTGGTTCTTTTCAGGGTTTCAAAGCGTAAAGAGATGGACAGCAATCCAATTCCAGTTCCCTCTAAGAAACAAAAAGAGTACCAGTAAGTCGGCACATCCCGTGCTCTTCATCGAGCGTGAAAATCAACCAGAATCATGTTTTGGCTGATGGTTTTCTAACATCCCTGTCTGCTTTAGGGACCCGGTTCCTCAAAGGTCCCAGTCCAGTGTCCGTAGAAGCAAGCGACTGAAGCCCAAGGTGGCCTCAAAGACCCGTGAAGTCCAATCCAGCAGCAAAAACACAGAGTGAGTTTGGACCGGTGCAGCCAGTGAAGATCAGTTTCTACATGAATAACCAAGTCTTAGATTGTAAAACATTAACATGATGTGAAAACGACAGAGCTCCATCAATCCAAGTTCACAAATATTATTAAACTGTTAAATTTCTAAACTCTTCTGTAATATCACAGTGAAGTCCACCGAGGTGGGTCTTGTTCCTCCTCCATGACCGAACCACATCAGTTTAGTTTTCTTGGCATTTAAGGACAAATTTAAAGCCCCACTGAAATGATTTTTTAATTTTCATAAAATTGCTCAATATATATATTTTTCATTTAAATATGTTCGTTTTTGCAAACAAAATGATAAATCACTTTAAATTTGCTTTAAAAGTGATTTTTAACTTCAAGCCGTGTTTAATCATGGGGAAATCCAATTACACACGAACGCACCATCTGTGAAGTAACACCGGGCAGAGCTCTGGGATTGTCAGTGCGCGGGTATGAGCAGCTCACATGAAGGTAAAGGCTGCAGTATAGCTCTGCGTTGGGCCGCTCGACACACGCGTGCTGTGCGCAGTCAGTTCACAGTATAGCTCAGCGTGAGGCTCCAGCGTTTTTGCTCCAAATTCTTAACGTTTTTGAGCAACAGCAGGGCGGAGCGTTTACCTACGGGACAAATTGAGCTCGCTGATTGTGGTCATTTGCTGACACGCCTACTGAATTGATTGAAAGGTCGGGTGGGGGAAAAAAAGGCAGAGGGCTGCGCAGCGGTTTTCTGTGTTTATATGTTAATAAAAAGTTCTAAAAAAAAAAAAACAGGAGCGCTTGCGCCAGAACACCAGGAGAGCAGCAGAGCCTCGCGCAGCCACGTTGGACCCGAGTTGATTTCATCCATCCATTTTCTTCCGCTTATCCGGGGTCGGGTCGCGGGGGTAGCAGCCTAAGTAGGGAGGCCCAGACTTCCCTCTCCCCAGCCACTTGGAGCAGCTCCTCTGGGGGAATCCCAAGGCGTTCCCAGGCCAGCCGAGAAACATAGTCCCTCCAGCGTGTCCTGGGTCTTCCTCTGGGTCTCCTCCCGGTGGGACATGCCCGGAACACCTCACCAGGGAGGCGTCCAGGAGGCATCCTAACCAGATGCCCGAGCCACCTCAACTGGCTCCTCTCGATGTGGAGAAGCAGCGGCTCTACTCCGAGTCCCTCCCGGATGACTGAGCTTCTCACCCTATCTCTAAGGGAGAGTCCAGACACCCTGCGGAGAAAACTCATTTCAGCCGCTTGTATCCGAGATCTCGTTCTTTCGGTCACAACCCAAAGCTCATGACCATAGATGAGGGTGGGAACGTAGATCGATCGGTAAATTGAGAGCTTTGCCTTTTGACTCAGCTCTCTCTTCACCACGACAGACCGGTACAGCGCCCGCTTCACTGCGGACGCTGCACCTATCCGCCTATCGATCTCACGCTCCAGTTTTCCCTCATTCGTGAACAAGATCCCGAGATACTTAAACTCCTCCACTTGGGGCAGGACCTCCTCCCCGACCCGGAGAGGGCATGCTACCCTTTTCCGGCTCAAGACCATGGCCTCGGATTTGGAGGAACTGATCCTCATCCCGGCCGCATCACACTCGGCTGCAAACCGCTCCAGCGAAAGCTGTAGATCACGACCTGATGAAGCCAATAGGACCACATCATCTGCAAAAAACAGAGAAGCGATTCTAAGGCCACCAAAACGGATCCTCTCAACACCTTGGCTGTGCCTAGAAATTCTGTCCATAAAAGTTATGAACAGAATCGGTGACAAAGGGCAACCTTGGCGGAGTCCAACTCTCACTGGAAACGAGCCCGACTTACTGCCGGCAATGTGGACCAAGCTCTGACACTCTGACTCAAGCTCAGCGGGAGATGTTTGTTATAAACGGGGGGTCAGCGAAAAACCTCAACTCTGGAAGGTGGATTCAGAAACCTTCGGATTCAAAGAGGGGGGCCACTGGTGTCGTGTAAATGATCAGCAGAACCGCAGAGAGAAAGGAGCAGTTTCACTCAATATGCACCGTGTAAACGGCCCCCAAGTCAAAAGACCTGCTGGGTGTCAAGAAAACCACGTGTCAGGGAAAATGTTGTCTATATGTAAATGATCTGAGGCCTCTCTGACAGAACGTCAGATAGCGTTTCTATAACTCTGTAGAAAGAGTTGGAGCCAGAATGGAAACTTGGATTTCTTTCTTAATGCTGATCATTTCTGAGCAGGCCGAACTCCTCCGAGCAGCTGGAGTTGGAGCGGATCAGACACCTCCAGCAGGAGGTGGCTCTGCACCGCAGGAGGAACGAGGCCAGCCTCAAGGCTGCTCTGGCCGGCGGTGAGTGAAGACTTGATCCATTAAACATCACGAGCTCTTTGATCTGAACCTTTCTGGACTCTGAAACGTTTCTGTTCCAGGTCCCCCACCAAAGAAGACCGTCCTGTCCACGACGGTGCCCAAAGACTTCCACTTCTGCACCGACTCCAGGATCAAAGCTTCAACTTCTTCAGACGCGCCGTGCAAAGAAACCGACTTCGCTCAGCAGCTCAGAAGACCCACCTCGCCGGTAAGAAGCGTCCTGGTCCAGGTTGAGTGGAAGACTTCCTGAACCGTTCTGACTTTGTTTTTGTTTTTTTAGTTGAAGGCTCGAAAAGGAGCCACAGTTCCCAAACCGTTCAGCTTCTCAGTTGGTCACAACAAGAAGGAGGAGGAGGAGCCCAAGGACTATGTTCCCATGGCTCAGAGGATTGAGCAGTTCCAGAACAGGACCCCCACCCGGTACCACCGGCCCAGTCGCAGAGACCAGGAGAGAGGTGGGGCTGGAGGTTTTTACAGGGTATCTGCAGGGTTGTAAAAGGTAGTAAATGAAATTAACACGAATTACGGCCATTAAGAAGTATTAAAAAGTAATGACTGACGAGGTATTAAATTTTTTTAAACCTACACAACTATATTTTTCTCGTTCTGTTGTCTAAAAAAATGTCTGTGAATTTATTTATCTTTTCTAATTTTATGTTCCGAGTAGGACCTAAGCTAAAACAATGACGTCATATCGTTGGTCAGTGTGCGTTCGCACCTACAGCTGGTTGAGGCGAGGCTCATGTCTGTGAAAAGAAACAGGAAAGAGGAACGCGCCTTGATCCTCCGACATTTAAGAAAATAACCTAAACAATAATTTTTTAGCTCGAAATTATAGCAAATGTGTGTCTCAGTCTAACGTTTTCTTAATAAATGCACCTTAATCGTTAAATCAGCTTATTTTAAAAAAAAAATTCGCTGCCTGTGTCCTCCGTGAACGCGCAGTGGTGAGAAACAGGAAAGAGTAGCGCGGCTCGTTTCGCCGACATTTAACAAGAAAAGTACCAAAACAATTATTTGTTAGCTCGGAATTATAGCAGAGGTGTGTCTCATGGTGTAGTCACACCGAGCAGCTTTTCAACCTCCAAAAAGCTCGTCACGCACGCAAGTGGACGCACTTTGTGTCCAGACCAAAAAGCCAGAACGCGAAACTGCTGCGGGGTGTGTGGGAGGAGCTTACCGGTGTACCGAGTCGTCACTGCACTCCGCGAGGCGAGGAGCTTTTTATTTCTGTCTCTGTGGAGCAGACTTGACTGGTCGTGAAGGAATTGTCGCGAACACACAGCTACAATGAGTTTCTCTTCCATAGTCCATGACTCCGCGGGTTTTTTCTGTGTCCCACAAACAATACGTCACATGCGCAATCGTTTCCGCGTCACTGGTTTCCGCGTCACATAGGGACTCTCCCCCTGACCCCCTCTCTTCTCCCCCGACTCTCCCTGATTGGTTGACACACCAACCAATCAGGTAGAGTTGAGCGGCGTTTGAAAGTTTGAACCGCGAAATCTTCAGCATGTTGAATGCGCGGTTTGGAGGCTGAAGCCGGTTCACGTGCGCGGAAAAACGCTCCCCAGCACGCTCAACACGCACGCGACGTGACGCCCGACGCCAAGACGTGGCTGGAAGCGCGTCCACCATCGACTTTACATGTAAACTGGACGCTCCTGCTGCCGAAACGCTGTTCGGTGTGACTACACCATTAGTCTATCATTTGCTTAATAAATGCACTTTAACTGTCAAATTAGCTGCATTTCGCCGCCGTGGTGCAGCTGGATTCAGGGTTTCCGCGGGGTCCTAAAAAGTCTAAAATTTCAAAAGCTCGGTTTTAGGCCTAAAAAAGTCTTAAATTTGCTGAAGTATTGCGTTGAAGTCGTAATTTTTTTTTGCAGAGGTCTTAATTTTGTGCGCCGTCGTAATCCTGCCTCAAGTGCTAAAAAAATAATAATAAAGCTTCCCACGTGAGCTACGTGACCAACATGCAATGTGTTGCAGCTAGGGCGCGATTATGCTTCTTTCACGGCTGTTTTGTTCACCGGTACAGCTTTGTCAAAGCTGGCTGGCTGAATAAAGTAAAAAAAAAAAAAAAAACTGCAGCGCGCTGTGTGTGTGGCTTGCACAGAGCGAGGGGGGAGGAGGAAGTGAACAGAGACGATGTTTTCAAAGTTATTTTACAAATGACCGACGCGACGCAGAGAAAACTGAGTCCTTCAAAAGTGTGGGAGCACCTGACGCTTCATAAAGATAAAAAACTGCAACATGGAGCTTTGAAAAGTGACGACGCAACACGAGATAACCACACGGTGACGCGGATGAAACATTAACATGACGGAGTTGTAAACTAACTTACCACGATGAAAGAAGAGCAGCAGGTGAGTCTCTATATTAAACCACATTTGTTCTGTTTCAAAGTGAGAAAATGTAATGTCAGTGTCTCTGGTAGCTGAAGCTGCTGCTTGTTTCTTAGCTGTGACAGTGATGGAGAATGTGTGTGTTTTTATTTTTAATGTAACTGTACAAGCAGTGTTTAAATGCGATTTATAAATAAATCTAACACAAAGATGGTGATAATTTAATGATTTAGTTTCAACTATTAAATTTGCTGGCAAATTCTGAAGACACTGCATGGTATGGAAGGATGAATTGCATTTAAACCGGAATTACAGTAATTTATTTCATCTACTCAAGTGTGTGTAATTAGTATTTTATATTTGTGTGTGTGTGTGTGTTTAACCTATCACTGTAAGTGAAACGAGTCATTTCTTGAGTTACTGTAAATTATGCTATAATACTGTACATATAAACTCTCTCTCATTCCAGAAAACAACAAACAGTGACAGCCTTCATGATGGACAGACATCATGCACACCACAGCAAGCAGCAGAGACTGAAAGATCCTTACATGAACGTCACTGACATGAGGCCTCTGTCGATGGTTGAAGACGAAGGCTTCACTGCCATGATGCCCACTTTTAACCCAGGTTACAATGATCCACACTTGTAATGGTAAATGGACTGTACTGTACTTATATAGCACCTTTCTATCTAATTGATACTCAAAGTGCTTTACATTGTTTATAGTAGTGTAAAGCACTACATGTCCTCATTTACCCATTCATACAGCACTCTACTAGATTACAAAGAACAAATCATTCTAAAGAGACTAATCAGAGCTTTAGCTCACATTCATACACCAATGGGGCACAAACATGGGGTTCAGTGTCTTGCCCATGGACACTTAGGCATGTGACTGCTGGTGGATTCCAACCCCCAACTCTTGCATTGGAGGACGACTGCTCTAACAACTCAGCCACAGCCGCCCCATCCAGGTTAAAACAATCCACACCTTTAATCCAGGTTACACTCGTCCCTCAAAAACACATTTTACAAAGTAGCTACATATTGTGCAGGTATAAAGCATACATTTGTATATATGTTTGTGTACATTTATTTTTTATTGAAGCTATTTGACTAACTTTTTATTTAATTATTCAATATTTTACTAACAGAATAGTCAAGTAGCAACCTGTTTATTGTGCGATTTGATATGTCAGTCAAATTTTGGAATAAAGATGTGATAATTAAAACTTTTTTTCTTCTTCGCCGATAGGTCTTAAATTTGATTCATACTGGTCTTAAAGTCTCAAGTCTTAAATTTGAGTTGTTGAAACCTGCAGAAACCCTGTGGATTGAAGGTTCCAAGCAGAGAGCAGAAAGGTGGGGAGTGTATGGCAGGCCGATTGAGTCATTAAAAGTTGGTGAAGATTCTCAGTCATCCAGGACATGATGAACTCTAAAAAGTGCAATAGAAAAACAATAAAGTATAGTATAATAAATAGTATAATAAATAAAGTCCAGTTGATTTTGTCTTGAACTTTTTTAAATTTGTCATTATAGGCACGTTTTCCTATTACATGATACAACGGCCAACAGCATGCCATACCACTATTACTACTATGGGTCCCATCAAGTGTTGCTGTTTTATTTTTCCCAGTCAGAATGAATGTAAACGGTAATATCTCAGCTAAAAGTGGTTTATAAAAATGGGGAAAAATCCATAAATATGTCACTTTGGCCTATAAGTTGCAGGGCATGTAAATTATGCAAAAAACTGACTTACAGGTTTAAAAATGCAGTACGGTAGTTATTATTTTTCTCCCTCTCTTTTTGAATTGTGCATGTTTTCAGTGTTGAATTATTTTAACTAAACTGTTCTGTTTTAAAGTTTACAGTTTTTTGTTTGTCATTAGAGATATATTGTGTGTGGGAACAATTAAACTTTTTGTCTTGTTAGATTTAAATAACAAATAGGTCAGTGCTTTTATTGAGGCAAGAAGCAACTTGATGTATCCAGTAATTGTTATAAAACTACATTTACTACCAAAGTTTAGGAAGAATCACTTTACAATTAGTTGCTCTGAACTGAAGTACAAGAGGTTGCCGCTACAGTTAAAGCGAAGTGTCGTGATGGTATTAAAATATATTGTGATGCTATTAAAAAATATTGTGATGGTATTAAAATATGTTAAATTTAACTTAAGAATTTCTGTATATACCCTGGTTTAGCGGTTTCCTCTGCCAGCGTCGTCCTCTGCAGATGTTGAAAACGTCTTTGTCTCCTCTCAGGACCCTCTCCGCTCAAAGGCCCCCACCTGAAGCTCACGCAGCCCCAGTCTCCGTGCCTGATGACCCGTCAGAGGAGCAGACCTGCCACCATGAAGAGCAGCACCGAGCTGGAGGCCGAGGAGCTGGAGCAGCTTCAGAAGTGAGACTCCGCGAGACGTCACAGGTGTCACATTCCAGGTGGTTGCTTGAAGCTCTCGCGTTGTGTTCAGGCACAAGATCAAGGCTCTGGAGCTCAACAGGAAGATCCTGGAGGGGGCAGAGGAGCTCAAGAAGCCAGCGGTGAAGGAGCCCACCGTCCCTCAAGGGTTCGAGCTGGAAATAGAGAAACGTCTTCAGGACAGACACGCGTCCAAGCCCCAGGAGGTCGAGGAGAAGCCCTACAGCTTCAGAGCGAACCCTCTGCCCCTGAAGGTCCTGGAGGGGGTGGTGGTGAGTGTCCCCCGCAGGAAGCAGACTGACTGACCTTTACACGTGTTTTAACGTCTCCTCCTGCTGGCAGGGTCTACCTGAGAAGAAGGTTCCTTTACCAACAGTACCGGAGTCTCCGGCGTTTGCCCTCAAGAACAGGATCCGACCAGAGCGGAAGGTTGAGGTGAGAAGTTCCTCCTGGTCCAGTTGGGTCTCGTCTGTTTTTAGGGACAGCACCAATCATCATCCACCTGACAAGGGTCTTGGTCTTCTATCATGTGGCCTGAACCGCAGCGTGTGTTTTCACACACACACAAATGTTACATGAAAACAACCGGCTCGGCCCCGTGATGTGTGCCGTTACTTTTATTGATGTTTCCAGTTACCATGACGACGTACTTTACAGTTCATGGAAAACC
>JBBPBX010048465.1:0-25740 GCA_038048925.1 Garcialebias charrua | reverse complement strand
ATTGTATTCCTTCAGGTAAACTGTGCAGGCGCAATTTCCCATAGTGATATGTTGCACCGAGTGACAAGACTGATAAGGGAACAAGGCACTAGCGTGTTAGAGGTAGTTTTGGAGTATTTTATAAAACAGTCTTGTGGACTGCTCTAAAGAAATGACTTTACTTTTTAAACAGGAGCTGCTAAACCTTTCAGGATGCAGAGGAAGGCAGGAAGCACATATAAACTGAATCTGCATAATTTTGTAAAAATTTACGCTTCTTTCGGTTTTCATTAGCTACATCCCTTTTCTCCAGTTGTCCCCGTGGAGCCTGTAAAACTCCAGTCATGAAGCTTTTTTCTGCTCCCAGGGCTCATTTCCTGGATCTTTGAATGACTGGTATCACACATCAATCTCACTATGAGCCTTTATATGACTACCATAAAACGGCTTTAATAAAATAAAAAAAAATCTTTAATATTGCATTAATTTTGCCGGATGCTGTGCATAAAGTGAGTTTTATTTATTACCAGGTGGCTGCTGCATGGTCCTTTTAAAAGATGCCACAAATCAATGTGCATCCTCCTCCCATCAGTGATTCATAATCTCCCAGCGGAACGTGTGAGGTCATTTTTTATTTTTTTTATTGCAGAGCTGAGAAGGCATTGACTTTACAGCCTGCATCACCTCAAGGGTTGTTGCACATGGATGGAGGAAGTGTGAAAGTGGGGGGGCGGGGGCAGTAAATTTTGGAGGTGTCGCTCGGCCTCTTGTGAAAGTGTGTTTTTAACAATCTCTCCTGGGAATCTGGCACCAGCGAGGTGATGTGACAGCCTCTTGTGATGTAGCGAGCATTAGGTAAGCCTAACTCGGCACAAACTAAATGACCATATTAGCCAGGGTGGGGTGGGGGGTCAACGCTTCAAACAAAAAGCTTTGTGAGCTAAAGGTCAAGTGATGAGAGCGGGAACCTTCCACCAAACACAGGCAACAACGAGTGGCTGTGAACGCTGCTCACGAGTCGACATTGGTTTTGGCTCAGTGAGAACATCAGAACGGACTGAAATAGTGCACGTGGTTTGTGCAGACGCACGTATCTCTACACAACTTAGCCATGACATGAAGCTCTTCAGGAAACACACTCACACATTTGATCATCTATTTTTAAAAAAGTCTGCAGACAGTGTGAAGGATACAAGGAAGCGATGCATGATGTGTTCTATTTTAAGGATTCTATTTACTGCTTCAAGTGAAAGAAAAAGAGCTTCAAGAACTATTTTAAATGCAAGTCAGGAACTACTGAGTCAGTTTAAGGCTTTGCACGTTCAAACACGTCAAACAAAGACCTTGTAACAGAATCAGTGAACCTCTTTCTTTGTCATCGGAGAGGCTTGGGTTAGTCATTTTTGCAATTTCATAAACAAACGTGACGCACAAAACGTGTCCAATCTGAAAGTGGAAATGGGACATTTTGTTTTGTAATAAACCAAATGGAAAAAGTCAATCTGTTTTTAAATGTGACCCTGCAGAGGAAGAAATTTGTTTTTTTTTAATCAGGTATTTGCCGTTTTAGGCAAATTAAAATAACTTCTTTTTTTGGTAAAAACCTAAGGAGACAAATTGTGCATTTTGAATTAGAAATGGGCGGCACAGTGGCACAGACATGTTGCATCTCAGCGAGAAGGTCGCTGGCTCAAATCCCAGACGGGGGATTTTCCAGGTGGAGTTTGCAGGTTCTCCAAACTCTAAATTATCTCTAGGTGTGAGTGAATGGTTGTTTGTCTCGTTTGTCTCTAGTGTCCCCCTCCCTCCACACAGCGATTGCTAGATATGGGTATCAGTGACCCCCGTGACCCACAAAGGAAGAAGCGGGTAAAAGATGATGGATGGATGGATGGATGGATGGATGGATGGATGTGGGTACCAGTTACCTGCATGACCCAAAAAGGAATAAGTGGGTAAAAGATGATGTATGGATGGATGGATGATGGATGGATGGATGGATGGATGGATGGACGGACGTGGGCACCAGTGACCCAAAAAGGAAGAAGCAGGTACAAGATGATGGATGGATGATGGACGGATGGATGGATGGATGGATGGATGGATGGACGGACGTGGGCAACAGTGACCCCTGTGACCCAAAAAGGAAGAAGTGGGTAAAAGATTATGTATGTACCGGTATGTATGTATGTATGTATGTATGTATGTATGTATGTATGTATGTATGTATGTATGTATGTATGTATGTATGTATGTATGTATGTATGTATGTATGTATGTATGTATGTATGTATGTATGTATGTATGTATGTATGTATGTATGTATGTATGTATGTATGTATGTATGTATGTATGTATGTATGTATGTATGTATGTATGTATGTATGTATGTATGTATGTATGTATGTATGTATGTATGTATGTATGTATGTATGTATGTATGTATGTATGTATGTATGTATGTATGTATGTATGTATGTATGTATGTATGTATGTATGTATGTATGTATGTATGCATGTATGTATGTATGTATGATGTATGTATGTATGTATGTATGTATGTATGTATGTATGTATGTATGTATGTATGTATGTATGTATGTATGTATGTATGTATGTATGTATGTATGTATGTATGGATGGATGGATGGATGGATGGATGGATGGATGGATGGATGGATGGATGGATGGATGGATGGATTGGAAGTCTGTAGAAACCAGTGGCAGGCCATACATTTTACACATGTGCCTTACATGGAGTCCTGCCTGAATGTGTCCACCTCTGAGTACCATCGTCATGACGCCACATCTTTCCAGTGACAGAGGCCTGGCATCATGCAGTGCTGCACCACAGACAGGTGTCTCTTATAGCAAGAATGAATGTCACCACTGAACAAGAAACCTAATTAGCATGATGCCAACAAGTTTTCTTCAAGTGCAGCCACACCACATACATAAAGAGCAGCAGTCAAGGACTCTTCAGTCAAGGACTGTACTTTTACACTGACTGGGGTATAAAAGCTAACATAAAATGTTTTTTAACTGCATGGACATTTTGAATATTGAAGTTAAAACTACAAAATCCACTTTGGACGTGACACCTCTTATATGACCTTTTAGAGTCACGTTAGATGTAAATGTTGCTGCCTTAAACCAACTCTAATCTAAATACATTACAATCAAATGCTATTATTAATTTATTTTCAGCACATTCAGTCTGACATTACACAATCACTCCGGAGAAATAGGATGAAAGTCTTGCTCAAAGTGCACCAGGCTGCACCAGAGCTACAGCTAGCTACTTCTGCTATTTGTGCTTGCAAATATCCATTGAATTATGTAACCATTTAATATACAACAAAATGCTGTGTACAAATCTATCCAAAAGCATTTTCACATATTGGATTTAGCAGCAGATTGCTGGACATGGGCACCGGCAACCCCCGTGACCCAAAATGGAAGAAGCAGGTAAAGGATGGATGGATGGACTCAGCAGCAATCTACTTTTGTCTTATTTATGTACAGACATTAGCTCTTCAGTTCTGTCAATTTTAATCTGTTTCTCCAAAATAAAGATGTCCAAAGAGCTACCTGCAACAGGTAAGATATCAATCACTCATAACTTTGTCAACGAACCATTCTTCAAAATGTTTGAATTGTCCCTTTAAGTCTGACAAAGTCATGAAGTGTGATTATGTGTAGCCTTAATGTCGCTGAGCTAAATCAATTCTTCGTGTTTGTTTTTCAGCCACGGAGGATGTCGGCTCCTGAGGGGGAGTTTGTCTGAGCTGAAGAGATCCGCCGGAGACAGAACGATGTGTCAAGCAGCCAAAAATAAGTAGCGTCTCAAAAAATAAATAAATAATCTTGATTAAACCTCAGTGAGAGAAACATTAGGGATTTTTTGTGTTCCTGTCTTTATTGAATATCTTCCTGTCCTCGGTAAGGACAAAGATTATAAAGATGAAGACTATGATTTAAATCGATGGTAAGACTGAAATGAAATCTGCAAATATTTTTAGAAGTCTTGTCAAAAAAAGAACTTGGGAGAACACTGGAAAAAAAAATGATATATAAAATGTAAAATGACCTTAAGTAGCGACACTGATTGCTTTAACCTTTATTTCATAGCCCTCTGAGTGTTTCAGCGCTGTCCTTTTCATTGAGGAAGCTGCAATGAAGGTTTATTTCAACAGGACAAAGAGTCAATAAGATACTCAGAGCCTTAATCACCAGCCGCACATTCAAGTCCATTTGACCCACGAGTTCATTTATATTCCACACAGACAAGTAAATTGACTGTTTCATTAGTTCCTCTATCAAGATCAGTTCTCCATTCCATTATAGGAGATCAATAGGAGCGAGTGGGAGGATAGATTTGCATGTTCATCAGACCTGCTTGGACCAATGGCAGCTCACGAATAAGAATGTGCCCAAGAGGAGCCGAGCCACAGTGGCAGAGTGAGTGATGTGTTGATAGTACTGAGGTGGTGAGTTCTTCATCATGGTTGATCTTCTCAAGCTGTGTGCCAACAAGCTCAGCAGTGCCACAGTCCATCACCCTGCTCACTGCAAGCAGGACTATATCACTGCTGGCACAGTAAAACACACACAGGAGGACAGGACAGCAAACCTCCATGAGCATGGGACATGACCGAAGAAGGGAATCTCTACGGACCTCTTAATCTCACACAAAGGAGTGTTACGTTCACCCTAATGTGTGTGTGACTCATAACGAATGACTCAGACTCACCGGCTGTTACCATGTTGGGCTCGTGAAAGTCCCACTGGCATGGCTTCAGGAACACAGACCTGTCCAGTGTCTCCTGACGCCAAGCGCCACCCTTTAGCCAACAGGGCGGCAGGGCCATAGGACCGAAAAGGTCTCCTGTGCTTTTTCTGAAAATTCTTATCAGTAATGATGACCCAGATAAGACAGCAGATACAGTGAAGAAATGTTACTGCAGAAGTAAATGAACTGTTTCAGAAACATATGCTGTATAGTACAGCACTTTATATTCCTGTCGAGAAGCCATTAAACACCAATCTACGGCAAAGGCCCGGACAAGCAAAGACCTTTCAGAACATTTGGCCTTGATTTGTGACCTTAACATCAGAGCTGGGGTGATGAAAAGTGGACAAGACACTCTGTCTGATGATTCATATGTGTATAAAGTTTTGCTTACCGTATTTTTCGGAGTATAGGTCGCACCGGAGTATAGGTTGCATTGTCCAATCATTACCAATAGATTGGAAAAATCCCTAGATAGGTCGCACCTACGTTTAGCTCTGCTGCAAATGTCTGCCACAGGAGCGCACAGCAAGGCTTTTAAGAAGATTAACACTTAAAAACAATTATTTGTTTGATAAAAATTATAGCAAATATGTGTCTGAGCTGAACTTTTCCTTAATAAATGAACGTAATTGTGAAATGAGCTGGATTTAAAAATTTGTTTCGCCGAAAGTGATAAAAAGCCATATATAGGTCGCACCTGGTCGCAGGCCATGAAAAAATGATAAAAAGGTGCGACCTATACTCCGAAAAATACGGTAATTATCTTGAGTGGATCAAAAAGGGCTTGCCAAGAGACGGTTTTTGAACGTTCACATGAACAAAGACTATACCATACGTGCACTTCAACAGGTGTATGAGTTTAATTCAAAGTTAGAGTAGAGCTTCAAATTAACTGTACTTCATTATACTTGCTTACGAAGCAATAATGGTATAAATATTGAACTTAAAATTTTGAATTAATAGAAGTATTTTTTTTTACCACAGGTTTAAAGTACTGGGAGAGTCAGTGTTACAAAGATCTGCTGGTAGAGCCTTCCCTCCCATGTCAGAGTGGCAGGAAGCTGGAACGGTGATGAACATGGACTGGACGTACAGTATGTTGACATGGATGGGTTCAGACAAAAGAGCTACTGGGGATTATGGATGGCTTTAAAGGTGGGAACCAGGTGTTTGAATTCAATGTAAAGTCGATGAAGATGATGCAAGGACTGTAGAGGGAAACCAAAAAGAGGAGAGTTAAAATAATCAATGGGAGATGTGACCAAGGACTGATCAAGTAGTGTGAGACAGATGGGAAAGATTTATGTTTCCCAGATTAAAGTTTACAAACTAGATTGCATTATTTATGTGAGTTGTATAGGATGGAGGACTAGCAAGAACAACACCCAGACTTTAAACCTGAGGGGAAGAGGTAAAAAAACTAGAAGATAGTGAGGAAGATCAAAGTCAAAGTCAAAAGTCAAAGTCAACTTTATTGTCAGAACTGCAATATGTACAGGACATACACAGGACCGAAATTGCGTTTCTCTCAGTCCCTCGGTGCAACAGTAACCATCTAAACACTAAACACTAAAACATTTAATACACATAAGCATAAAATAGTAAAAAAGTGTAACACTGTCCTGAGTTTTTTCATAATAGTATAAAAGTATGAAAATTTACACCAACACTGAAACACCAAACACCCCTAAAACACCAAACACCCAATGAACATAAGCATAAAATGAAATAATAAAAGTGTAATACTGTCCTGAGTTTTTGCATAGTAGTATGAAAAGTATAAAAACGTAAATCTATAAAATAAACTGAAGTTTCTAGCGTTGACATTTGCAAAGAGTGGCACAGCAGCATATAAGTTAATGTACACAGTATATGTATGAGGTAGTTGATGTTGGTATAGAGGCAAAGTGGCATATGCAGTGAGGCACATAAGGCACATTTGGCATCCTTAGATAAGGCTAGTCAGAGAATGCTGTATATGTATCTGCAGTAGTGTAGATAAAAGTAGTGTAAATGTAAACAGTAGTAATAAATGTAAAGCAGTAGTAATAAATGTAAACAGTATTAATAAATGTAAACAGTGAATGTAAACAGTAGTATGACTATAGGCAGTAATGTAATACAAACATTAGTGCAAATATGAGAAGTAGTGCAAACTGAATGAACACATGACCGAGAGTTTAGTGAATAACCCGTTTGATGACACAGAGTCCAGTGTTAAAAACTTTGTGTTGAGTGGTAATGTGTGAGAAAGTTTTTTGTGTTAAGGCAGTTCAAATGGGAGGGGAGGCAGAGCAGGCAGAGTGTTTAGCATTCTGACTGCCTGATGAACAGAGCTGTCTCTCAGTCTGCTGGTACGAGCCTGGAGACTCCTCAGTCTCCTCCCTGATGGCAGCAGTCTAAAGCGGCTGTGTAGTGGGTGTGTGGGATCACCTGCCATGCGGTGGGCTTTCCGAGTGAGGCGTTTGCTGTGTAAGTCCTGCAGTGAGGGCAAGGAGGTGCCGACGATCTTCTCAGCTGCTTTCACGATGCGCTGGAGGCTCTTGCGGCAGGATGCAGTGCATGCACCAAACCACACAGTGATGCAGCTGGTCAGGACACTTTCTATGGCACCTCTGTAGAAGGTGCTCATGATGGGGGTTGAAGCTCCAGCCCTTTTCAGCTTGCGGAGAAAGTAGAGACGCTGGTGAGCCTTCTTTGCCAGTGCTGCAGTGTTCCTGCTCCAGGACAGGTCCTTTGAGACGTGCACTCCCAGGAACTTGGTGCTGTCTACTCTCTCCACTGCGGTGCTGTTGATGGTCAGAGGGGCATGTTGTGCATCCCTCTTCCTGAAGTCCACAACAATCTCCTTTGTCTTCTCCACGTTGAGAGTGAGATTGTTGTGTCCGCACCACAAGGCCAAGCGGCTCACCTCGTTCCTGTAGTCCGTCTCATCGTTGTTGCTGATGAGACCTACCACTGTTGTGTCGTCCGCAAACTTGATGAAGTGGTTGGAGCTGTACGATGGTGTGCAGTCGTGTGTTAGCAGGGTGAATAGAAGGGGGCTCAGCACACATCCTTGTGGGGCCCCTGTGTTCAATGTGATGGTGCTAGATGTGTTACTCCCGATCCGTACTGTCTGTGGTCTCCCGGTCAGGAAGTCTAGCAGCCAGTTACACATTGAGGTGTTCAGCCCCAGACTGTCCAGTTTATGGATGAGCTGTTGGGGGATGATGGTGTTGAATGCCGAGCTGAAGTCGATGAACAGCATTCTAACATAAGAGTCCTTCGTGTCCAGATGTGTGAGAGCTGTGTGGAGGGCAGAGGAGATGGCATCGTCGGTTGAGCGATTAGGTCGGTATGCAAATTGGAAGGGATCCAGGGAGGCAGGGAGGACAGATGTGATGCTTTTCATGACTAGCCGTTCAAAGCACTTCATCAGGATGGGGGTGAGTGCTACTGGGCGATAGTCATTGAGGCATGCGGGCGTTGCCTTCTTTGGGACAGGGATGCTGTCTGCTTCGAAAAGTTAATTTAGTGCCAATGAGAAAAACTTCAGTTTTGTCAGTTTAGTTTAAGGAAATGTTATGCGAACAACATTTTATTTCACAGAAACCGTAAGAGAGTGAGGTAAGTGGAAAGGACTTAGAGAAAATGTGGAATTGTGTCATCTACAGAGCAATAAAATTTGATTTTTAAATGGTAAATGGACTGTGCTTATTTAGTGCCTTTATATATTATCAATACACTCAAAGCTCTTTACTACACAATCTGTGCCTCATTTACCCATTAAGGCAGCGCTCTACTAGATCTCTACAAAGAATAATCAGCTTTATCACATCCATACACCGATGGGACACACATCAGAGACAATGAGGGGTTCAGTGTCTTGCCCAGGGACACTTCAGTATGTGACAGTTGGTGGAATCGAACGCCCAACTCTTGCATTGGAGGACATCTGCTCTAACCACTTATCCACAACTAATATTTTTTATGCAAGATGTTTTCAAGTAAACAAAAAAATGTATATATAGTATAAAGAGAAGAAAATGAACTAAATTGGCCCGAGGATAGAACCTTGAGGTACACCGGTAATAACTGGAAATAGTTTAGATTTATACATTTTGATTTGAATTTGTTGAGCTTTGAGTCTACAAACTTTCCAGATTGAAAAGAACAACACAAGAATGTTTAACAGACTCTCAAAGAGACGTGAGAGTTACTGAATGAATTTGTTAAAAAATAAATATACAGGTAGTCCTCGACTTACGACGGCCTTGATTTACGACGTTTCGGGGTTACAACACGCATCTCCCATTAAAAAAAATTTAAAATTAAAAAATATATATTTTGAATTTTTTTATTTTGAGAGCCGAGTTCCGAGTTCCTTCCGGTTCGGCAGAAGCAGTAGCTTGACAGTGGAAAAACACAGAAAGACCCGCTCTGGACGGAGCTTCACGGCAGAATCAGCAAAGCACTGAACAGTACAGGTGGAGATTAAACGCTCTGGACAGAGGTTGACGGTGGTTTTACAACGGAATACGGCAGATGGACGGCAGATACCGAGCTGACAGCGGTTTTACATCGTAAACAAATATTGGATGGACAGACGGACGGAGGTAGGCCACGTACAACAAGCTACTATAGTTAGCCAGCTAGCTCCCTTTATGTGAATGGAGCCTGCTAGGGTAGGAGGGAGACGATTCAACTTGCTCCTTCGTCTTTAAAAACTGTGTTAGGTTAGGCTAAGTGTTTGGTAACTGTACAGTACTGTACATGTTTTTATTTATTTATTATTATTTTATTTATTAATTTTAAAAAATATGTTCCGACTTACGTCGAAATTCGCTTTACGACGCCGCGTAGGAACGGAACTCCGTCATAAGTCGAGGACTACCTGTATGTGTCAAGTCAGTTCAGCTCACACCAGAGGAACTGGGACTGAAATCAAAAGTACTTTGAATATCACAGTAACTATCGCCTTCATTAACACTTGTGTCACCACTTACATATGAAAAACAAGTGCACAGTACATAACATTAAATGTTCAAAACTTCAAAGCTTTTGCAAACGTTGCACTTTACTGTATATATGCTGATGAGGGTTCAAGTTAAATCCATGATATGATCTTTAAATACTTCACTACTTTACTGCACTGTTTTGATATGACATCAGTGTGGACTATATTATCACCTTGTGTTGTGGCGTGGGTATTTTGTTATTTTTACAGGCAGTTTGCCGATGTCCCCCGTTGTTGAGGGATATAGTGAATGTAGTTTTCAAGATAGGAGTTTTTTCTGGACCTGAATAGAACCGGAACTGCAGGAATAATGTTTTGGTTACAAGATATTCAAGTGTGTAGGAGTTACACAGTATAAGAACAGAGGTGGGTTTTCTGTTTTTTCTCATGCAAGGTACAGCAGATTGACAGATCCTGGCGAGCGGAGAGAACCATTTTATTCTCCTCCAGGTGCAATGGTGGAGCCAGGGGGTGGCCAATGTTCGGCCACCCCAATAATTTGAATGCTTGTTTGAAATGTAACAAGAATCCATTCATGAGGAAATAACAGTTCATTTAAAGTCACAGGCATGAAGCCACAGGGACATCTGAGGGCAGAGCGGGAATATCTTCTGAAGAGCATGATGATGTTTTAACTATCCTGTTCAAATGTCTGATTATAATAATAATAATAATAATAATAATAATGAATTCAATTTATAACGCACTTTTCATTAGTGAAAATCTCAAAGTGCTACACACATTGAATGCTACACACATTCATACACCGGTAGCGGCAGACTACCATGCAAGGTGCTTTCCAGTCCTACCGGGAGCAACTTGGGATTAAGTGTCTTGCCCAAGGACACAACGACACATGGTGTGGGGAACCGGGATTCGAACCGCCAACCTTCCAATCGGGGGACAACTGCCATTACCACTACGCCACGGCCGCCCCATTATTGATTATCCACAGCTTCAGTCTGATTAGAAGCAGGTGTGGTATTTACAGGTTTGTCGTCCACATGAACAACCAGAAGACCACTTTTTTTAAATAACACATCCACATTGTGTTCTGAATCAGAGACAGCCACGGAACATCTACCATACGAACCAGTCACTTTCAAACATAAAAAAGACTTTTAGTTATGTTTAAATATATTTCCATCCCAATCATAAACATTTTTATTGTGATTTGAACAGAAGTATTTTAATCCTTGAACATGTTGAGCTCAGGATTTTCTGAACATAAAATCCTTCAGCTCTTTTAGACTTGTGTTGTTTTTGTTTTACATTTTGCAGGTTCGCTCAGAGCTGTTGAAAACCTGTAGCGTCATTTCCCTCTGTTGTCTGCACAACAGACTTCATCTGTGCAAAGATGAATTTGTTCTTGGCAGCAGACGCCCTGCCTGGGTCACGGCGTGCAGCACCATCCCATGACGAGACAGTTGGCGTCCAACGTCCCACAGACTGAGACGTGTCCCCGCTCCCTCTGCTTCCACTCATCCTTTTTTTTAACTGCTTCTCTCATTCCTGCCGCTCTCCAACGTCACTTTTCTCAAATTTCTGTTCCTTAACTGCCTCTACATGCACATATCATTTGTCTTAGTCCTAGTGTCTCTCTCTTCCCTTCCTCGTCCTCGTTGGAGACCCTGCGGCCAGAATGACTGGCCGCTGATGAGCAACAGTGCACTTGGAGTGTGCCAATATCTGCACACTTAATTAAACCCAGAGTGAGTCGGTTTGGTTTCATCTATCAATGCAGACCATTTTTATTTTTAGTAAATTGTATGATAAAGCGGTGGTTTCAGCAACCTTTCTCCTTCCATGTTAAATATTTTGTTAGATGTAAAAAAAACTACTTTTTTTTCTTTTTGCAGAGTTCTTTTTATACTACTTTGTAAAATGCTCATGAATAATTGCTATTCCAACAAGAATGACTTCTACAAACTAAAATACAAGATATGTGGAGATGTAGGAGGATGCATAAATCATAACTGCCGTGACTGTACTCCAACTTTCTTTCTTTTTTTTTTTAAGGTTTGGAAAATGATTTCATGTGGAAAACTATAAAAGAGATATTGCAAAAAAAAAAAAGTATTGTAAATATACTGTAATATATTGATATTGGACTGTAGCTTCTGAAGCTGGCGGGGTGTAGAAACAGAAGGGAATAAAGGCCTAGTGTTTCTTGAAGAAATGTCACATTTTATCAGAGTTGTACTCAAAAGCATATGTGTCAAACTCAAGGCCCGGGGGCCAAATGTGGCCCTCGTGGACAACTTCTCTGGCCCCCAAGATGTTATTTTAAATGTAAAATACTTTGTCAGAAGTGCAACAGAGTTGACGTTCTCTGTTGAGACCAGTCAAACTCTTGTTGAGGAACCTGTGATCAAGAAAAATGTCGAGTATCTTAGATTCTGAAACCGGCCCTTAGTTTGAAAAAGGTTTTAATTTTGGCCCCTTTTTGTAGCTTTGACACCCCCTGGTCTAACGGCACAATCTCACACAACATGTAAAGTCTTGAGCGATGAGTATGTGTTTGGGATGACTCTCAGCTACTACCACATCAAACATTTGTGCAACGTCTTTCAAATGGATTACTTGACGGCATGTTTGTGTTGAGTTTGACGTGGCAGCTGTTTGAATTGAACTGACTGCTAAAGTTGCAGATGCACATTTAATGGCTGTGTTGTTCAAATCCATCCAGCGGTTGGTCAAATATTTTCGGACACGCACAGAGACGTGCACCAACGGCTCTCCAGACACATTTAGCCTCTCGGCAGCAGGCGAGAAAGAAGGAAAACAGCCTGAAAGCATCTCGGGAGAGACGTGCACCGAGCATCTCGTCATGTTCAAAGCCTTTGCGAGGACTAATGCTGTCCCTCACAGCTCCAAAACCATCCCATCATGTCGTTCAGGAGGATTAAAGCGGCTAAAGCTTCCCCTTCGCTTCACAATCAGCCGCTCAGGAAGAGGAGTCACTGACTGACAGCAGCAAAGGGTTTATACTCTGCACGTTACTGACGTTATATGTGAAACGCAGACATGGCAGAAACACGAGCCCGTCGTTGGGGGGGGGGGGGACCACAATGTCCCCCAGTGTCCTGCCAACCACTCACCTGCCTATCATGGTGGAGTGCTGCTGCACAGCAGCCTCCAGGAGGCGCTCCAGGATGGTCCACTCCCCCATGGCTGGAGCTGCGGGGGGTCATCCACTGGGCACAGAGACTCAGGAGGTGCACCGGTGATGTGCTACAACTCTTACAGGTGAGGTAGAGAGTGTCTTCAGGTGGAGGTCATGCTCGGTGACATCATGGTGAGCTCCACTGTTTTTTTTTTTACTGGGATCTTGTAGTAAAACCCACTCTACTCCAGTGATGTTGGATGGCTGGATCGTGCTCGCTTCACTCTCACACAGTCGTAACGCACCTCCTCTCGTTTCCCTCCTCGGCTGGCTCCTGGTCTCCGTTTACCTCCTGAGCAGCTGCTCTGCCATGTGTTGTCTCACACACCTGGTCCAGAGGAGGCCAGGCTCTCCTCTACTGCTGGTGACCTGTAGGAAGCAGCCCCGGCTGGTGCCAGCAGACCTCCATGAGCTGGACTCTATCGCTCCTCCTGTCCACACTGGTCCTCTGACAGCATCTCTCAGTGTCTGTGTCCAGGCTCAGGGCCACGCTCTCATGTGAGCCGGGACAACCAGGGCTCGCTTTCTCTGCTCGTGCTCCTCTCCTCCATCCTCCTCAGCCTTCCCTGTTGTTACTCTCTGATGTTTTCCAGAGATTCCTCCCTCCTCCCCCTCCTCCTGTTGCTCCTTCCTGCTCTTCAGGAGGAATGAAGCATGGTGCTCCTCCTCAGCTCAGCTCCTACGTTACACTGTCAGACGTCCCTGTCTCTGTTTCTCTCAGCTCTCCGTTCTCCTCGCTCCTTCATCTTTGTTCCCACTCCGGGTCTCTCTCTGTTCGCCTCCACCTGCCTCCGTCTCCCTTCTTTCTCCCAGAGCAAGACCAAGCGTGAGTCTAGAGGATTAGAGAGGAATCATCTCTCAGAGCTCCTCCCCACCCCCCCTCACTCACTCTCCATCACCATGTTCATCCCCTCCTCCTCCTCATTCTGCACATCCTCATCTACCACCAACATAAAAACGTTGTACATTCGTCTCACACAATAATTCCATTCTTCGTCTCTCATCATCTGGTTGTTACTCACACACAGCGCTGCACAGGGCAGATGTGCTGAGGCTATGTGAGGATACTGAGCACACACAGGGGAGTGTGTGACACACTCATGATGAAATCATGAACACTGAATCAGTGGTAGTCATTAAAATCTGGAGCAGTTTACTTGGAGGACGCTCCACATCAGTCAGTCATGCACTCGATTTGTAAACGTGGAGGTATTCATCAGTAGATGTCAGGACGAGCGTGAGAACTGAGTGTGTCTCAGGAGATTCACACCACTGGTGGAATTAACGATGTCATTACAGGCAAATTGCACATGATTCAATTACAAAGGCAATGATAATTTAATGAATGTGCGCAGTGGAGGACTACTGAAGACAGTCAAATTGGAAATGATCACTTTAAACATGTTTTAAAACGAAGCTGTCATGTTTTCAGGGTTCCTGCACATTTTCTGTTTTGTACGTTCACTGAACGTTTCTACTCAGCAAAAACCATAAATGCAACACTTTTGTTTTAGCTCCCATTTTACACGAGCTGAGCTCAAAGATCCAAGGCTTTTTTTCTATGTACACCAGTGGCGGTCCATGAAATGTCCACCAGGGAGGGGGCTATTTCTCAAAAAAAAAAAGTTCCAAGTTCAAATCTGTTTGATTTGATTTGATGTTTATTCATTCATTTTAAAAGAACAATACAAGACAGTTTCATCAGATACAAGAATACAAGTAGGATAAAATGAAAGGAGCAGAAAGAAGATGAAATCTTATTATATCTGCCCCTTATTTCACAGTTTGTTCAACCAATGTTAACCTTCAAACTACATCACAAAATGAATAATTCTACTTAATTTTCTAACTGTAATACACAAACTACATCATTCTAACTGTAATACACAAACTACATAAGAAAATGAATAATTCAACTTAATTTTTCTAACTGTAATACACAAACTACATCACAAAATGAATAATTCTATTTAATTTTTCTAACTGTAATACACAAACTACATCACAAAATGAATAATTCTACTTAATTTTTCTAACTGTAATACACAAACTACATCACAAAAGAATAACTCTACTTAATTTTTCTAACTGTAATACACAAACACACTAAGCTACATCATCAGTCAACATAAGTGTAATACACAAACACACTAAGTTACATCATATATAGTTTTTGAGCAAGTCCTTTTTGACCTTTTTCTTAAATGTATACATTGATTTTGCATTTTTAACATCACTCTCCAGAGCATTCCACAATCGAACTCCCTGAATTGAGGTAGACCGTCCCTTTAAGCTGGTTCTGAATTGTGGTTTGATGAATATCTCTGTCCCTTTGAGATTGTAATAACTTTGTCTTTTTATAAAATTTCTTTGGATATTTAAAGGTAATGTGTTATTATGAGCCCTATACATAACTGATAAAATACTATATTCTACCAATTCCTGGAATTTCAATAAATTTAGCTGAAGAAACAAGGTGTTTGATGGGTGACTGAAATGTTTTCTGGTGATTACTCTTACAGCTCTCTTTTGTAAAATAAAAACAGGCTTTGTAATTATTTTGCACGCTTTTCCCCAAACCTCAATACCAGTGGTGGGCAACGCTAATCAAAAAATTAGTTCCACAATTTCTAAAACGCTTATTAATTTTTTTAGGTCCACAATTTCAAAAGCACAAATGTCTTATGAAAATTAGGGGAAGCTAATCTAATCCGCTATTTATATTCGACAATTGGTAGCCGGCAGCGTTATGCAATATTTGCACTACACTGCCAACTGAAAAGTAACTAAAATGATCCTAAAAGGATGAAATTACAAAAATCAAAGGATTTATTTAATACTTTACGTACATATATTCTATTCGGCCACGAAATTAACAAAAAAGAGAATGATCTTTTAATCCCTAAGACCACTTTTAAATCTCAAATACACGGGTGTGTCGCCACCGCATTTATACATAAAAGTAACCCAAATACATAAAACTAACGACTCACCGTCGAGTGGTTGACACAAAACACACAATAAAATCCTCCGGCCGCGTTAATTTGGCTTGAAACAGCGGGGTTCTCTGCGGATTTATCCAAGTAACCCAGCACAACCAGCTAGCCACAGAGTTAGCGTCCAGTTCACCTCTGACCCGGAAGATGTCAAGATTCTATAGGCAGTCAACAGATTTAATGAAAAGTAACTANCTCTGACCCGGAAGATGTCAAGATGGAATAGTCCATTTTTAGTAGGGGGATACAGAAATCGACCGGTTTTTGTATTGTGTTTTTAAGATTGTTTTCATTGTAACTATAATTATTTTTATGTTAAATGTACATTAACAAGCATTAGCAATGTTAGTGATGTAGGTGACTGGCCGGGGCGGGGTGGGGCCGGGACCCTGCTGATTTGGGACCCCAAGCAACGGCATATTTGCCTACATGGTAGATCCGTGTCTGTTCTCCCCTCTGCTCCCCCTCCAACCCTCCCTCCTCTCTGCTCTTTACGGTGAGGGAGGGGAAAAAGGCAAAACAAGCAGCTACGGAGCCAGCATAAGAGCCTCTAAATAAGTTTATTCGTTTTTACTGATAGATAATTAGTTATTAGCTGTACTGCATTTTAAATAAAAATAGCACAAATCCGCTTATGAATTATAAAAGTTAGTCACTCCGCTGTTACGCTGACAAAAACGTTAGGTCCGTTGTAAGCGGATTAGCGCATTAGCGGTCCCTGGCGTTCATCTGCCCACCTTTGCTCAATACAATAGATTAAACGTGGAACAATGATTGTGTTATACAACATATACAGAGCTTTATCAATTAAAAAATCCCTGACTTTATACAGTACTGCAATTGATCTAGCTATTTTTGTTTTAATGGAATTTACATGATGTTTCCATGTCAGTTTGTCATCAATGATGACACCCAGAAACTTCACTTCACTCACTTTACAGATCACAACATCTTCAATTTCAAATGGATCGTCAACAATTCTCTTTTTGTTACTGAATATCATGTAATTAGTTTTATCTAAATTCAAAGATAATTTGTTTATTTTGAACCAAGTTTGTATTTTTATAAATTCTGTTTTCATCATATCCAAAATCTGTTTTATGTCTTTACCCGAACAGAAAAATGTGGTGTCATCGGCAAAAAGAACACATTTAAGAAGTCCTGACACATTTACCAAGTCATTCACATATAAAATAAATAACTTTGGTCCAAGCACAGAGCCCTGAGGAACTCCACAAGTGATATCACGGAGGTCAGATCTAACATCATTTATTTGCACAAACTGTTTCCTATCTTTCAAATAGCTAGATACCCACTGTAATGCTGGTCCTCTAATACCATATTTATTTAGTTTTTCAAGGAGAATGGTGTGGTCAATGGTATCAAATGCTTTTTTTAGATCAACAAAAACACTAACACAGTACTGTTTATGATCGACAGCATTAGTTATTTGTTCCATTAAATCCATGAGAGCCATTGATGTAGAGTTTTTTCCTCTAAACCCATACTGACTGCTACTTAAAATATTTTGTTTATCAATAAATTGATCCAATCTGGTCACAAATAGTTTTTCTAGAATTTTTGAGAACTGTGGTAACAAGGATATTGGCCTATAATTATTGAATACACATTTATCACCATTTTTAAAAAGAGGAATTACCTTTGCTACTTTCATGTTATCTGGAAATATTCCTGTTGAAAAAGATAAATTGCATATATATGTAAACGGTTCAATAACATAACTCATTATTTCTTTTACGAACATCATATCCATGTCCACCCAGTCTTTTGATCTCTTGTCCGAGAGATTTTTTACCATTTTCATAATTTCCTCTTTGTTAGTTCCATTAAGAAAAATACTGTTTGTGCAGCTTTTAATTGAATGACACACATTATTATCTATTTTTGGTATTTTAGCTGCAAGGCTTGATCCAATATTTACAAAATATTGATTAAATTCATTTACGATATCATTCTCATCATGTATTTCTTTGTCATCTTTCACAAAATATTTTGCAATGTTCGTTTTCGCTTTATGACTTTTTAGAACATCATTTATAACTCGCCATGTTGTTTTAGTGTCACCATTACTCTTGTTTAATAAATCACTATAGTATTCTTTCTTGCATTTTCTTATAATCATTACCAATTTATTTTTGTATTTTTTATATTTCTCTTCAGCTTGTTGTGTTCTCGTTTTTAAGAAACATGAATACAAGTAATTTTTTTTTACAAGCATTTCTCAACCCTTTAGTCATCCAAGGTTGGTCGACAATATTTCTTTTTCTACGATTTCTTTGCACACAATTCTTTTCATACAGAGCTTCTAAAATGTTCATAAATTCATCATATGATCTGTTAACATCATCAATATACACGTCCTTCCAGTTTTGCTTCTGTAAATCATCTTTTAATTGATCCATAGCTTTTTTTGATGTGTTTATTATTTTTTTCTTAATTGTAACTTCTTTTGTAATGTTTTGATCATTTCTGTAGATAGTGAAAACTGGTAAATGATCACTTAAATCAGTTGTTAAGATACCACCTGTCATATCCCCATTTGTTATATTTGTGAAAATGTTGTCAATTATCGTAGCACTATGAGTTGTAATTCTTGTTGGTTTTGATATTAACGGATAAAGATTTAAACTATACATTGAATTTAGAAATGTGCTGATGTTATTTGAATCTGTTTTATTTCCCAGGTCAATAGTTTATTTATCAAATGCAGATTAACACAAGGTCAACAGAACAATTAAATGCTCAGGATGAGAAGAACCAATTTGACTCACTAAATCAACAAAGAACAAACAAAAAATATACAAATAAATAAATTCTATATAAATTATAGTAATACAAGTTCATAATATCAATAGAATCAAGCTCTTTTTTTTTGTACCGGTTCTCTTAAATATTCCTAATTTTAAAGGTCCTAATGCACCTTAGCATATATATAGCATTTCACCATATAAATGTACTTTAAATGTTTCCATGTAAATAGGAGCTAGTTACTTGCAAGAGGCTTTGTTTTCATTATCCAAATCAATACATCCATCCATCCATTTTCGTCCGCTTATCCGGGGTCGGGTCGCGGGGGTAGCAGCCTAAGTAGGGAGGCCCAGACTTCCCTCTCCCCAGCCACATGGAGCAGCTCCTCTGGGGGAATCCCAAGGCGTTCCCAGGCCAGCCGAGAAACATAGTCCCTCCAGCGTGTCCTGGGTCTTCCTCTGGGCCTCCTCCCGGTGGGACATGCCCGGAACACCTCCCCAGGGAGGCGTCCAGGAGGCATCCTAACCAGATGCCCGAGCCACCTCAACTGGCTCCTCTCGATGTGGAGAAGCAGCGGCTCTACTCCGAGTCCCTCCCGGATGACTGAGCTTCTCACCCTATCTCTAAGGGAGAGTCCAGACACCCTGCGGAGAAAACTCATTTCAGCCGCTTGTATCCGAGATCTCGTTCTTTCGGTCACAACCCAAAGCTCATGACCATAGATGAGGGTGGGAACGTAGATCGATCGGTAAATTGAGAGCTTTGCCTTTCGACTCAGCTCTCTCTTCACCACGACAGACCGGTACAGCGCCCGCTTCACTGCGGATGCTGCACCTATCCGCCTATCGATCTCACGCTCCAGTTTTCCCTCATTCGTGAACAAGACCCCGAGATACTTAAACTCCTCCACTTGGGGCAGGACCTCATCCCCGACCCGGAGAGGGCATGCTACCCTTTTCCGGCTCAAGACCATGGCCTCGGATTTGGAGGAACTGATCCTCATCCCGGCCGCATCACACTCGGCTGCAAACCGCTCCAGCGAAAGCTGTAGATCACGATCTGATGAAGCCAATAGGACCACATCATCTGCAAAAAACAGAGAAGCGATTCTAAGGCCACCAAAACGGATCCTCTCAACACCTTGGCTGCGCCTAGAAATTCTGTCCATAAAAGTTATGAACAGAATCGGTGACAAAGGGCAACCTTGGCGGAGTCCAACTCTCACTGGAAACGAGCCTGACTTACTGCCGGCAATGCGGACCAAGCTCTGACACCGGTCGTACAGGGACCTAACAGCCCATATCAATGGGCCTGGTACCCCATACTCCCGGAGTACCCCCCACAGAACCCCCCGAGGGACGCGGTCGAATGCCTTTTCCAAGTCCACAAAGCACATGTAAACTGGTTGGGCAAACTCCCACGCGCCCTCCAGGACCCTGTTGAGGGTGTAGAGCTGGTCCAGTGTTCCACGACCAGCACGAAAACCACACTGCTCCTCCTGAATCCGAGGTTCGACTATCCGACGGACCCTCCTCTCCAGAACCCCTGAATAGACCTTACCAGGGAGGCTTAAGAGTGTGATCCCCCTATAGTTGGAACCTATAGTCTGCCAATCCAAGGGAACTGCCCCCGATGTCCACGCAATATTGCAGAGTCGCGTAAGCCAACACAACCCCACAACATCCAGAGCCCTAAGGAACTCAGGGCGAATCTCATCCACCCCTGGAGCCCTGCCACCGCGGAGCTTTTTAACCACCTCGGTGACCTCAGCTCCAGAGATTGGAGAGCCCGACCCAAAGTCCCCAGGCTCCACTTCCTCAGTGGAAGACGTGCCAGTAGGATTGAGGAGGTCTTCGAAGTACTCCGCCCACCGACTTACAACATCCCGAGTTGAGGTCAACAGCACGCCATCCCCACCATAAATCAATACAGTGTTAAGAAATAGTAAAACACCACCAGTGACGTTTAGTATACAAAATTAGCCTGGTTGAAACCATACCCTGTGCTTCACTTCGCTTCACACAAGGGTCTGGAATTTTCCCATTGAAAACCGTTTCTTGCTGGAGGCGTTGGCCTCTGATTAGGAACAAAACCATTGGATAATTTGAACAGGGAAACCATTCTGCTCCCTCCCCTCAGCCACCCCCCTCTGCTGAAGTTCAGCAGCTGAACTTGACTGACAACTGCTCCGCCCCCTCTGCAGCGTTTCTCTTGCTGCGCAAATTCTGTGTTTATATCATATGTTATAAAACGTTTTAATACAATAAAATCAAACCATGGATCGCTGGTCCAGCTCACCAAAACACCAGAAAATCTGATGGGACTCGCTCAGCAACTAAAACCCGAGTTTATTTCTCGTGACAACCTGAGGCATTTCCGTGTTCATTTTACAGCAACGAATTGAGCCTGCTGTCTCTCTCATTTTACTCAGCAGGAGGGTGGAGGAGAAGGAGCGATTACTTAACTTTTGGGGGAAAAAACCAAAAGAAAACTCCAGATAAGGGATTAAGAAGGGGAAATTAATAAATTTGTGTCACATATCTGCATCGCTTTGCATGAGAACGCGGCTGCGCGCTGGCTCTGGCTGCACGCCGGGACAGGTGGCACTCAGCGGAGAGGAGGAGGAGGAGGGAGAAGGGAGCGATAACTTGACTTTTGGCCCAAAAACCAAAAGAAAACTCCAGATAAGGGATTAAGAAGGGGAAATTAATAAATTTGTGTCACATATCTGCATCGCTTTGCATCTTTTGAATGAGAACATGCCGCTGCTCGCTGACTGAGCGCTGGCAGAGCCTTTTATAGGGCTCTGCGCGCTGGGACAGGTGGGGGCGTGGGTTAGGGTCCAAAACTCCGCCCCTTCTGTTCTCTGATTGGTCCGAACAAAAATCTACTGGACAAATCCTTGTGGGCGGGTAAAGTCCCAGACTGTGCAGTGAAGGGAAATGAGAATTGAGCGGAGCTGTGCAGGAAGGCGAGGGCCAGGCTAATACAAAATTATTAATGTTTGATAATTTTTTATAAGCAAATTGAAATAAATATAGCCATCAGAGTCCAATACAATAACCTGGAGGCTAGCGCTAGCATGCTAACTTCACAAACAAACAAAGAAAAAAACAAACTCAACAGTTCCCACTTGCAGTCAGCTGAAGGCTTTTTTCACAAACAGAGACTTCTAAAAGTTGAGAGGCATATCAGTCTGGAATGGTTATATAATAATATAAGCATTAGATAAAGACTGGCATTAGCATGCTAGCTCCAGAAACAAACTCACCAGTTGCCACTTTTAGAATAAACAGTCAGCTGAAGGCTTTTTCACAAACAGAGACTTTTTAAAAGTTGAGAGGTATAAATCAGTCAGAAATGGCAAATAGGCATTAGATAAAGGGCTTTCAATGATTTAAAACCTACCTGAGCCAGCCTGCTTGAGTCACTACAGGGCTCATTTCCCAGACAAAAAAAAAAGACAGGAAGTACATGATCAGTAGGTAGACCTCACATTGGACGTGTCCAGGGCGCAGAAATCTGCGCCCAGCATCTTCCCATTGTTTTGTAACATCGTGGAATAGCATGCGCCATTTATAACGAGAGTCTATGGATAAGATTCATGCGCCCCCAGGACAGGAAATACATCACCAATCAGAAAACGTTTTTTGAAACAAACAATATAACTCATCATTACTCATAAAATATTTATCCTACACAACTAAAAACATATATGCATATATTTAGAAATATTTTTATTTTATTATTTCATTTTTATTCATTTTGTTTAAGTCTTCAATGTAAAATGGTGAATAGCTCCAGAAGTTCCAGTGGGGCGGCGCCCTAACGCCCCCTTTTCGCCGGCTGCCCCTTATGTACACAACAGGCCATTTTGTCTGTGCCTTAAGGGCGAGATACACTCGCGCGTCCTCACGATACGCCAATACGCAGCGTACGTATGCCCCGTACGCAGCGTAGCCCCGCGTAGCCCCTCAGGGCAAGTACGCGCAAAGGTATTTTTTTACTACGCATACGCGATTCGCATACGCGATGCGCGGTGTCTGACCTAAACTTCCCCGGCTCCGGACTGTTTTGTATGTTACACAAATGAAATAAATTCCTCTTTTTTATCGCTGATCGGGCCTTTTCTTTTGTTTTTTTGCCTAAAGTCAAGTAACCGCTTCTTCCTCCGTTCACTCGATGAATGAAATGAATGAATTCAGGTCCTACCTGGGTGCGCGATGTTTTATATATTCCCTGGTGGGCTGTGGTGGGCTGTGGGCTGCAGGAAAAGCACTCCGTGCTCAGCTGCTCATATTACAACAAGGAGAACGCGAGTGTTTGGAGCGAAAAACTACCGGAAGTGACGATCGGAAGTGACGGTACGGAGGAAATGACGTAGAATTTGGAGCGAAAACACGAGAATCTACGCGAGAACATCAGCCGAGCTGTAGCAGAGGCTCCGTATACGCGCGTATACGGGCATATACGCGCGTATACGGAGTCTGCTTCACTGTATCTCGGCCTTTAGGCTGCCCACAACAAAAGATCACTCTGAAACGTGCTGTTTTATCACAGCACAATGCCACAGAGGAGGGAGCATGTATGGGTGCAAATTCCGGTCATAAATATTTTGTACTTATCAATCACCTTTGTAACCTTGTAAAATAAATGTGTGATTTGTGCATGCGTGGAAGGGAATTTACATGTGCAAGAAAAGTTGTATTTGTAACAAATAATTACACGAGGTACTAATCTTATTTGCGAAGGTCTGCGAAGCCAAATGTGCATGTCCTTGTGAGTTTTGTTTTACAAGTGGCGGCACAGCTGATAGAGCTGTTACCTCTCAACGAGAAGGTTGCCGGTTCAAATCCCAGCTGGGGATTTCTGGGTGGAGTTTGCATGTTCTCTCCGTGCATGTGTAGGTTTTCTCAGTGTACGCCAGTTTCCTCCCACAGACCAAAAACATGCATGTTACTGACTGGTAACTCTAAATTGTCCGTTTCATCTTGCTGTGTTCACAGATTTACAGAGTGACTTCTCTCTTCTGTCTATTAAACAACTTCCTCCGTCTCCCCCGGCTCCTCAGACCCAAACAGTAATATCTACCTGGTCATGAGCGACTTCACCTAATCCGTTCCAGCCCAAGTCCAGACAATCTGCACCGTGTCACACGTGAGGAGAGGAAGTCGAGACAGGGAGGGACAGAAACTGACGACTTGGCTGTAATCTGTCACAGGAAGACACTCAAATTTGTCATTTTGTTTTCCCTCTATACGCTCACTGAACATCTTACACTTGGTTTATTAGTTTTATATCACTTCAATAAAGAAATAGCCAAACTACCGGTATAGAAAATACTAAAATCTCTGCAAACGTTGATGCTTGGGACATTTCATCTGTAGATGCACAGATATCAATGACAAAACACTTATTTCCCACAGAACTGTTCTCATTATACCATACCATACCATACCAGTTTAATGTATTTATAAAGCACTTAAAAATACAGCATCAGCCGTCCGAAGTGCTGTACAAAAACAAAAAAAGCACAAAACAATAAAAACAATCCTATAAATAATCAGAACATCACAAGTAAAATAATACAACATTAAAACAGAGATGTGAACTCACTCTGGTTTAAAAGCCAATGAAAACAAATGTGTTTTTAAACGAGTTTAAAAAACAGAGATTGATGAGGCCTGCCTGACCTTCAGTGGCAGCTCGTTCCACAATTTAGGAGCCAGAGCTGAAAAAGCTCTGTCTCCTCTGGTTTTATAAAAGGTTTTTGGGACTGCTAAAAGCATCTGATCAGAGGATCTAAGAGCGCGTGATGGTTATGGTCTTTCTTCTCCAAACAAAGGTTACAGTGGTAAACTGTACATGCTGTATACAGCACCTTCATCAAGATACTCAAAGAGCTTTACTCTACAACCTGTGCCCTCATTTACCCATTCATACAGCACTCTACTAGACCTGTACAAAGATTTTACCACACATACAGTGACGGGTTCAGTGTCTTGCTCAGGGGCACTTCAGCATGCGACTGCTGGTGGAACTGAACCCCCAACTCTCGCATTGGAGGACGACTGCTCTAACCACAGCCACCCAAAAACACAAGTACAGTAATCTGAAAAGTGGTTTATAGGAAGACATTTCTCCATTTCAGTCTGTTCAGGACCTCAGGGAGCTGTCTGTCCCAGCAGGAAGGTGTTTGGTCTGTGGGAGGAAACCACTGAACGCCACACAGAAAGGCTCTGGTCGAGAGTTGGATCCAGGAGCTTCTTGCTGAGACAACAGTGAAAATAGCTCCTCTGCTGTGCAGCCAAAACAAATACCAGTTACTGAATGCAGAAAAGTCAAAAAGCCATTCATGTGAGCGGCAGGGCCATGCTGCTGTTCTTTTAACGGCTTCAGCTCGTTCTCCAAGAACTATTAAAGGTATTGTGACATGATGTTGGAACTATGCATAAAGTGGCACAACATATGGGTATACTGTATGTTGTATCATTCAGCTATGTTCGTTTTTACAAGCAAAATGGTAAATCAATGAAAATGTGTTACTTTAAACATGGCGCCGTGTTTCATCACGGGAAATCCGGGTACTTCCGCATGCGACGTCATGTGACGTAGGGACATGTAGCTCAGTCTGCTGCTGCTATTAGAACGCAGTTTCATTGTCAAGATCGCCTTTTTTTATTTGTAAAACTTGAAAAATGCCGATACGTTGTGTCGCATTTGGGTGTTCTAATATCGCCAGTGAACAAGTGAGCCTTTTCACTTTCCCAAAAGATGAAAAACTTTTTCAAGAAATCTCGGAGTCCACCTCGCTCCCTGAACGGTAAGGCTCAAATAAATACGGCAGCAGACCTACATTATAACCAGCTGTTTCTTGTTCATCACTCGAACTAACTTCAACTTCCCAAACTGAAGACAAATCGCTCAAATCTTCACTTAAATTGCTTAATTCCTCGGTTTCTATATTCTCTGCCATTGTTATTTACAATGTGCGTTCAATACATTGCGTCATAAAAATGCATCTGCGTTTGACCCC
>JBBPBX010048464.1:0-18188 GCA_038048925.1 Garcialebias charrua | reverse complement strand
TTGGCAGTGTTAAAATAACATCCAAAGAAAAAAATATATATAAAAGAAGTGTAAAACTTGTTTAGTTACTGGTTCACATGCATGCACTTCTACGTGTACAGTATTTGAATAAAGGCTCGTGGCTATAGAGCATGGGAACAAGCTGTGCATTTTCTGCCATGAATCATCTTTTTATGGCACCGTCACGGCGTGTAAAATACTGACGAGACGAGTCCAAACTCTCCACGGTGTTGAAGCGGATGCTGCTTGTATGGAATACAAAGCACAGCCAAGCCTGCCTGCTTGTCTTTTTAGACTAACATTTTTAATTGTCATTATTTTAGGAGCGGATTGTCTGCTTTAAACTGAACACCATTTTTTTTAAATTGATTCCGTCTTGGAATACAGTTTTTCAGAAAACGTGGCGCGACGCTAGGCTGATAATAAAACGGGTTCAAATCTCTTCATATTAACTTTAAAACCTTGATCACATGACCCGACTGAGAATTATTGGATTTGGTACCTGGATTATTGAACATGAACTTTCTTGCCTTGACCCCAGTTGATAACATTGATGTTAAGGTGACACAAACCATTCTGGAGTGAGTGTGAACCAGGCCAAGGTGAGTTCAGAGAGATGGATCTTTTTGTACTCCTAAAAGTTTGGTATGTGGGGACCAAAGCACAGACTTTCTAAAGACTATGGTCACATATCAATCGGAAGATGGCGGCAGCGGTTCTGTCAAATGTGAGGCTGCCTGCCTTGTATGAAGGAATGTACCGAGCAGAAACTCTCAGACTCTGCATGAGCTGAGCCGTAAGCTGGACGGGATTTCTGCGAATCACAGGCCACTTGCAATTCCTGGGACTCCCTGACGGGAAATCGACCTTGGAGATGCTACAAGCTCAGTCTGGCAGTGTGACCTGAAAATTTGGCTGTTTGGAATCACCAGTGAGACATACCAGCAGAACTATGACGGCAGACATGGAAATTCAAGCAGAGGCTGCCCGACCCAAAACAATTGTGTTTTCTGAATTTGGCTTCCCCGCTCAGCCTTGAATAGACTATGCCATGGACTCCCGTTCCAGCACTTCCGCATTCATTACCCGGCCGGCGCACTTCCGGTTAGCGGGAATGACACGAACATAAATTAGTAAATACAATTAATCAAACATCTACATACACACCAATAATAACTCTATACACATATGAATCCATATAAATCTATAGCGACGTTTCCCCTACGGATAGCCGCGATCCATTGTCGCCCTAACCCCCCTCGGCGGGGAAACAGAACAGCTGTACGCACCGGTGGGCGGACACAATGGAACTCACTTGTAGTGCCAGTAGCTCGCAGCCGCTTCCCGTTTCGGGTCGTTGTCATGGTCTGCTAGGAGCTAATGCTAACAACAACGGCAGTGGATGGGACCCGGAAGTGGCGGACGTGGGTTGTATTTTAACGGAAGTACATCACCGCCACCCATGGCATATAGTCTATTGACCAGCTACCTCAACTTCTCCTGGTTGTTTATGTGAACAAGAAGCTCTGCCCCCGAGGACATGGATCTGTGTCAGAGTGGCTGTTTCGTGTGCTGAGGTCCTTTTTTTGCAACTTTCACACTGTGTCCCGTCTAGAACACAGTACAAGATTTGATTATTTTTACACCTCCACTCCCCCTCGTGTTTCTTTTCCTTATCTGAATATAAAGGGCTGCACCTCTAAAGGCCGGCGGCCTCAGTCACCTCCGTCTCCCCATGTCGGTTTATGTTTCTCTCAGACGGGCTGTACTGAAATGCAATTTTGTTGCGCTTCGGTGCAATGACAATAAAACTGATTCTGATATTAAAATACTAGAATGAGTGAATTTGTGCTGCAGGTAGAAATGCAGCGTTTCTCTGAATCCTGTTAATCGTTCCACCTCTCCTCCGTTTGGTTTTCTCTCCGCTCTCGTTGTTAAACCAACCAAAAACGTGTTCGGTGACTTTAGTCAAACCACCTCAATATGCCGGCAGGCAGCCGCCGGTTCTGACCCATTAAGGCCGTTAGCTCATTACCATTAAGTTTATGTGAGGACCTGAGCTGGAGAAACCGAGTCCTGCTGCTCGTTTGAAGAATCCTTGAACTCTCCTTGGACTGCAGGAACGGCAACTCTGAGGACAGAGACACGAGGAAGGAGAGGAAAATCATCTCAACTGTTTAAAACTTTTATAAACTGAATCGCACGTCAAGAAGAGAAGCTGGAGGTGTCACTTTGGATTGATCTGCTTTACCAGAGTTTTCAAAGCAAAATGATGCAACACAGCCAAGGAGAGGAGAGAGTTTGTGCTGCTCTGCAGAGTAACTAACAGAAAAGACGACAAAATGCTCAGAAATCTGGTTAAAAGTTTAAAAACATTGGTGAAAATGTTGGTAGAAATGTTTCCTTTTTGATGAAAGTGTGAAAGCTCAGCAGTAATGAGAACTGGCGATGAATTTAAAACATCCTGTTGGATGAACTACGTAGATCGTGGTTGTTCTGAACAGACACAGGGACACACAGGGAGGCGTTTATAGACCTGACAGCAGAATAAGTACAAATCCACAAAATTATGATGAAACACAGATGTTGCTGGAGTAAAATGCAGGGAAAAAACATTTCCTGCTTTTCAGACCATTTCTGACAGAACAGTACAAAGTTATCGGTAAACAAGTCGTTTTTTATTTTCCACTGAGAGGATGAGCTAAATGCATGGGTTTGTTTTTTGACGCTGGTATTTCAACTTAATTGAGTTTTGGCACAACTAATGAAATAATTCAGTAATCAAATATGCCGAATATTGTTAATAAAGCTTTTAAATGCATTATTTAATGTTTGAATAAGTATTTAAAAATAATTTATCAGGATATTAAATGTTTTTTTTAATTACATAAATTATGTCCAGGACTGTGGGTGGCACAGTGGTGCAGCTGATACGCCAAAAATACACTACACGCGTTGCAGCTCCGCCCCGCTCCGGTCCGACCTCCGCAGCAAATACGCACCCATTATAATCAATGACAGAGTTTACACTGGCTCCGCACGGCGGCGGCGAGCTGCGGAGAGCGGACGGCAGTCCGTCAAAATTAGAAATTTTTCTATTTCTGCCGGACGCCGGAGCTGTGCCGGAGTCAACTTTTGAAGATTACGTCGCACCAACAGGAAAAGGAACGAGCACAACTTCCGTATTTACAAAATAAAATCACCACGGGCGGACTAATCCTAGCTCTATACGGATTTATTTGTACAAAAATGCTGTCAAACTATCATTTATGACTACGCCTACAAACGCAATACAAGAAATAAAAAGAAATACAAGAAATAAATAAAGTATTTTATTCTGAAATGTAATACATCACTTCCTGTTGCTCAAACCATGTCCTGTCGCTCATTTACGAGAGAATATCAAGGCAGCAGTCTCTACAGTTGTTCTCCTTCTTCCACCGAATGAATTGTTTTGTTCTGACTTCATTATTTATCACTTGATTTATCGCGCGATCTCGCAATTCCCGCGCATGCGTCTCGGAGCGGCGCATCCACTCGGACCTGAGCTGAGCGCAGGTAATGGAAATTGGACTCGCTCAGCTGCGACCTGCGGAGCGGAGCCGCGTGTAGTGTATTTTTGGCGATAGAGTCAGTAGTTTCAGTCTAGCTGAGAAGGAGCAACAAGAATGTCACGGGTTCAAATCCGGTCGAGGCCTTTCTGGGGGGGAGTTTGCATGTTCGCTCTGTGCATGCGTGGGTTTTCCCCGGGTACTCTGGTTCCCTCCCACTGACCAAAAACATGCATGTTAGGCTGATTGGTGACTCTAAATTGTCACTAGGTGAGAAAGAGAGTGAATGCTTGTTTGTCTTGTTTGTCTCTATGTGTCCCTGTGATGGACTGGAGACCTGTCCAGGTGTCCCCCGCCTCTCGCACAGTGATGGCTAGATATGGGCACCAGTGACCCAGAAAGGGAGAAGCGGGTAATGATGGATGGATGGAGGGATGGACGGTCCACTATGTTTTCTTTCTAAGCACTCAGATATTCTTTGAAGTTCTTGTAGTTTCCTTGTCCTGCAAGTTTTTAGAAAGACTCAAAGTTTTTCTTTGGACTTTGATGGCTTGTTTTAATTTGATGGACTTGAACGTGACAGATATTGTGTCTTTAAATTCTGGGAAAATAAACACTTTAAAGAAAAATAATTAAAGTCAGGATTGAAAAAGGCTTTCTCCAGCATGAGTATTTAAAGGTATGTAAGAAACAAGAAAAAAAGAGCATAATCCTTCGGTTGGTCAAGTTTTCAGCTATAACCTTGTTAGAGTGGTTAAAGGGGACCACACATGCAAAATTCACTTTTTAATGTTTTTTTACTAAACTTTGGGTATTTACTTCATAAAAAAACAGTCCTTGTGCCAAAAAAATGCACCCAGTGGTTTATTTACTCTAAGTAGATTTATTTATTTTTGATAAATACACCAGGATTCACACTTCCTGCATTTATTGACGTCACAAGCCGCAGCCAAGCCGCAGCCAATCAGATCAAACCTGAGTCCAGCCCCTCACCTAGCAACCCCTGGTTAGGCTCAACCCACTTCTGTATTAAACACATGACTGTTGTTTTTCATGATTTCATCTCATCTTTTGTTTATATGTTCTTAATTTCATGTGTACAGCACTTTGTTGCAGCTGTGTTTTTTTAAATGGCTTTATAAATAAAGTATAATTGTTATTTTTATGTTTTAGTTCAATTTTTAGTGTATTTGCGATCGCTGCCAACGCGCAGCCGGCAAAAATTAAACGAGCGGACCACAGGCGGAAGGACCGGGTTCGACGGGACCCTCTTCCGGCGCGATGGAGCGGAGCTTCAACTGTACAGCCTTGCAGCAGCCTCGCAGCAGGCTCGCAGCAAGAGGACCTTCTCCTTACAGATTAATTTACGGGAGACACTTGGTGAACTTTGTGTTGTCTTCACTGGAACAGCGATAACTCCCAAAATCTCATCGCGTGCAACGAGCGGAGCTGGCGAAAACCGGAAGAGGAACAAGCTAACATTAGCTTCGGATTCGGGTGGTCTAATGCTAAAAGGAGCAGCAAACTGCGGCGCGCTCAGACGGGTTTCGGTAAGTTATCTTAAGCTAACACTAACAGTAAGTCAAATGAGTAATAAAAAAAGAGCTAATTTTAAAACAACAACACATTACAGATACTGGCTGTTACAGAGGGCGTGAACAGATCGTTGAAGGGCGTGGACTTCAAGAAACCGGTCGTTCAAAACGAAAGTTAAAAATGGCAGAATTAAAAAGGGTATAATTGATTATCTAATAATTATTTTGTGCATTAAATTGAAGGAATAGGGTCTGGATATCCCACAGAAATACCATAAAAATTTAAAAAATACATCTGAGGTCCCCTTTAACCTATTTCCTGTCAAAGTGCACTGTTGTGTGAATGTTTATGAAGCTTTGACACTATTGTGATACTTTTTTCCCCAGAGGTCGCGTTAACCGAATATTTTCTGTATTTGACTGGTTGTTTTACGTGATGACGGAGAAATCAAAACACCGTCTGTCGTTTGACAGATTAACATCCACTCTCTACCGACCGGTTCATGAACTTCACACCCCAGTCCGGTAGGTGGCGGTAATTGCACATTACGGCTTTTGCCAACCCCCAATAAACCAAAGGGAGAAGAAAAAGAAGAAAACACATGACGTTGTTGACTACATTTGAAAAAAATGTCAAGGCAGCTTAGCGTACGAAGTTTATTCAAAAAGCCCAATAACGGCGATCGTGTTGAAAGAAGAGGTGAAAAAAGAGGGAATGATGCAGTGGAGGACGATGGACAAACAAGTAATCTGCCCTACACTGAGCGATCAACTTGTAGGAAGGTAAAAATATGGTAATTATTTAAAAAAATTAAATGACTGATTAAAGGTGGGGTATGTAAGATTGTAATGTACAGTAGTTGTAACTTTTCAAACAATATATTTTTAACATATTTCTTCACTCTGTCACTATCTACTGACAAACTGATGTTAGACCAAGTAATCTCTGAAAAAAACTATAGTCCCCTTGCTTCTCTATCAGCATTTATAAAAACACTGAAAACACAGAGTGACCAGGACACTGACCAGCCAATAAAAACAGAGTTGTTTGTCACTCCCCAACTAGGGGTGGTCGATATGCCCAAAAAATGATATCACAATATTTTTTTTGAAATACCCCGATAACGATATCAGACGATATTTCACATTTTCTCCTTTTATTGAATCAACCAAACAAATGTGTAATGACTTTTCATAAACAGTCACCAGAATACAAAAAAATATATTCATATTTAACAAGCAAAAATATATATACCGCACCAGCCGCCACTGACACGTACGTGTGCGGTAATGACTATTCTAACACTTTAGCACATTTTAAAAGAGCATACAGTAAATAAAAAAAATAATTTCTTACTTTGACCGGCAGCTTCTGTCATCAGTTTGCCTGTTAGCTCCAGCTGTTAGCACCGCTGCGTTACGTCTGAGCTTCGCAGCTTTCTGTAGCACCACGCAGTTTAAACCCTTTACAGGAAGGACTGTTAGTATCCTAACTTCATACAGTTGGAGACAGAAAAAGTTTTAATAACTTACCGACGCCGCAGTCTGTGCGCGCCGCCTTCAGCTGCATTTGTTAGCATTTTAGCCCCACCGAGTCCGCAGCTCGGGCAGTCCGGTTTAGCTGCACCTCCTAAAAGGTTGTCGGCTTTATTATTCCAAGTTAGCTCGTTGTCCCCCGATGTCTTCGGCTTCCAGTCCGACATCGAGGCGAGCTCCAGGGACCTCTGATCGCTCAAAGCCGGCTGCCCGGTGAAGCTACGAGGGTGCAACTATGAGGCTAATGTTAGCTCGTTCCTCCTCCTCGGGTTCGGTGTGCGCGCGCATGCGTATTAACAAAATGTAGGGCATCTCCACATGAAGGCAGTCTCCACGGAACACCGGCTGCTGTCTGCTGCTTCACGGCTTCACGCGGTCCGCGTTCCTCCACAAAACCACCGTTATCGCAAAGTTAGACGCAGTCAAATGACGTCATCATAGGATGCCGCGATATAATTTTTTTCACCGGTGTCAAATAATCCACCGGTATTATCGTAAACGAGACGATATGGCCCACCCCTATCCCCAACCCACGCCCCCGCCTGTCACTCACAGCCTCAGCGTTGCGGCTCGTTCTCATTCAAAGGATTGCAAAGCGATGCAGGACTGTTTTGTATGTGACACAAATTTATTAAATATCCCTTCTTCATCACAGAGCTGGACTTTTATTTTGTTTTTTTGCAAAAAGTCAAGTGATCGCTTCATCCTCCACTCACAGGAATGAGGAACGCTGACAGACATGAGGAAGTCACGAGCGAATTAATCATGTCCAAACGTTGCTTCGTGAACCTCTGCTGATTTCTGCTGGATTTTCTGTTGTTGGACAACTGCTCCATGGTTTTATAATATTTTTAAAAGGTTTTATTATCATATAATCACAGAACTTTGCAGCGCTCCGAGCGGACATGTAGAGGAGGCGGAGCATTCCATTCCAGACATTCCAGAGCTGCGCTGACAGAAAGAGGAAATCACGAGCGAATTAATCATGTCCAAACGTTGCTTCGTGAACCTCTGCTGTTTTCTGCTGGATTTTCTGTTGTTGGACAAGTGCTCCATGGTTTTATAATATTTTTAAAAGGTTTTTATAACATATAATCACAGAACTTTGCAGCGCTCCAGCAGACACACAGCAGGGGGCGGATCCCAAGTTCAACAGAGAACGGACTGCGGCTCCCCCTCTGAGCCATATATAGCTCTGAGGGGAGGGAGCAGAATGCTTTTCTGCGCTGAAAATATTTCTAAGTCCCAGAGTGTTCAAGAAACTGCACACCCCACCTTTAAAATTGATTTTGACCGGGTATTTTTAACCCTGTCCGTCAAAACGACCGACAACAAAAAAGTCTAGCGCAACCTCTATTTTTTCAATACATTTTTTGGTGTGATTCTCGTCCCGCAGTTTAAGTTATTTTAACAAATCATAAATCAAAACGTTCAGCTCGTTCAGGACAATCCTGCTCTGAATTTTGGTATTGGTGAAACTTTAGCTTTTTGAAATATTTAGCCTTTTCTGCCACTTTTTTCCTCATAGAAAATAAATCAAGCTCATTTTCCATCCGTCAGATCTTTAGATCTGTTTACAACCTTCTACTGCTCCTTTCACATTTTGTCCTGCTTCAGCTTCTTTGTGCAAATTTAAACCTTTTTTAGCTACTTCCAGCTGTTTTTTTTAGCTGTTTTGTGCTCCTTTCAGATTCTTTCTGCTAACTACAACATAATAAGAATAAACTTTATTTCTATAGCACCTTCCAACAACACCTTGCATTGACCAAAGTGCTTCACAAGATAAAACTAATAAAAACAGGGCCCAATAAATCAATGCATATTAAAAACACTGCCACAATAAAAGAAGGTAAAAGTGATTAAAAAATGCTAAATACTAAAATACTAGAAGTTAAACATTAAAAGCCCTTTTAAATAAGTCTTCAGTTTGGCTTTGATCAGAGATGGCACACAGCTCATGGGGAAGAGCTGGTACTATTGAGGTACCTGGACTACCTCAATAGTCCAGGTACCAAATCCAATCATTCTCAGTCGGGTTCCAGTCTGTTGGGCCTGCAACAGAAAAGGACCTGTCCCTGAGATGATTCAAAACCCACAGCTCACAAACATGCAGATCACAAGCAGACAATGGATCTCTCGCTGGTCTGTGATGGATTCCAGTTTTGACATAGGCAGACGCTGAAATCTGAGAGAAGCAACCATCAGTGAGCGCTGCTGCAGACCAAACTGGATCAGCACCATGGGTCTTCAGCAGAGCAGACTGGTGTCCATAATGGAGCCTGATTTCAAACATTTATCATCTCTGGGTCTGAAGACACGTCGTGGTCCCTGCAGGGACTTCCTCTGAGCTCCGCTGTCAGGACGAGCTGCTGGAGTGCACGTGAAGGGTTGTGGACTCGGTATCTTAGCAGTTTCTGTTCTGGTTTTGTCCCAAGAGGGACTCCAGGCTTGTACGGTACATAATGCAAGACTTTTTATTTATTTATTTCTATTACAATCGAAACTATTTTGACTTTGAAGAGTTTCCTTTATAAGAACAAGTTATCTGGAAAACAAAGCTAAAAATATAAATATTTTCACGGCTAGCCTGTAATTTTTTCCTTGATAAAATGTGTATTTTCCTACAGTACAGCGTTAACAGTCTGCTAGCAGGGCCCACAGAGCTGTAATATAGAAAACACTAAAGATTTATTATTATTTTTTTATTATTATGTGTCTGGAATACGGGCTACAAAGGATTTTAGAAAAATGAACGTGTCCATAATCGGACAATTGAATTCTTCCTGGGCTTTCATAAATGTGCACCTGAGGTGGAAACCAATCAAAAACACAAGCTGCCTCGATGAGGAGCTGGTGAAAAATCACAGAGGAGATTTGGTTTTAAGAGAAAAATCTGCCTCAAAAATATTTAACTTATTAAAACGGCACCATAAAAAGCTCATGTAGAGGAGGAAAAGAAATTAAATCCACTGCTTATTCTGGAAATATACGTGAAGTGAAAAATATAAAAGTAGGGCCTGCAGATAAGTCAGCAGTCCATCTGTGCACGTCATTGTAGTGGCTAAGGCTTTTGACTTGGGACCCGAAGGACGCGGGTTCGCGCCCCGGCCACTACACACCTTGGGGTGTCTATGAGTGCACACCTAATTCTCCAGCTCCCCGAGCGCTGACTACGGCTGCTCGCTGCACCACCTGGTGGTGGTTGGGTTAAAGGCAGAAGACCAATTTCGTCTGTCAAGTATGGGAAACATACACAGATGACAAATGTGACAAATTATTATTATTATTAATTATGTGGCTGTTTGACCCTAAATACAGATGTGACACTGGAAATCCCTTTTTATTTTATTTTATTAAAACTGAGCAACATTTTTTATTTTTTTTGTATCACTTCACATTGACATAATTTGTGAACAATGTATTTTTTCAGTTGATGTCACTTCTGGATGTTTTTTTCTCCAGTTTAATTACTTTCTTTAAGACACCGAGAAAGAGAAAAAACAACAGAAATACGCTGCAGAAAGCACCGATGCAAAAATAAAATCTGTCTTGTCCGGATTGTTGTGTCGTGTTTAGAGGCGTTTGTTGCTAGATGTCCTCTGGAGCATTTTGCTTGTTTGGAAAGTCATAGCTGTACTAATATGCAATTCTTCAATTTTGATTATTATTAGTTTGCTTCCAACACAGTTTCCTCATTAATCTGTGATTGTATAACTGAAACTCATCAAGGTGTTTTAGAAAAGCTGTGTTACGAAACAGAAAACAGTCCTCACCTAACAAAATGAGGGTGGCCCAAGGGAACAGTGGCACTGTTGCCCCATAGCAAGAAGGTCCTGGGTTCAATCCCCCGTTTGGACCTGGGGTCTTTCTGTGTGGAGTTTGCATGTTCTCCTCATGTTAGCGTGGGTTTTCTGCAGGTACTCAGGTAAAAGCATGCCTCCAGCTCCAGCCTCCATTGAAAGACAGATCTGAGCTCAGTGGGCTTTGTTAATATATCAGTTATGGAAATTCTCCTGTTACAGTTCAAAGTATCTAGGAATAAATCATAAGATAAGATCTTAGTGTCAACGGTAGCTTTAATCTTCTCCACCGCGTGGTTTCCTCCTCCAACGACTCTTACTCCCGTCGACTCAGCTTTTAGTCACCGTTTCTTCTCAGAAGAGAGAAGAACTTTATCTTTTCACTTTACCTGCATCGGTGTTTCCACTGTTCTCTCTCCAAATCTGTTTACATGCAGGTATTATTTTACTAACTACATACCTGTCGGGACCGTTTGATAAGGTTTGAATGTAAACAAACGACTTGCGATTGTTGGCAACAAAAAATGACTGATGCTGATTTCACTCATTTATTACAAATTATAAAGTAACTTTGTGAATGGTGTGTATTTAGTGGTTATTATAGATACACATTTACAAAAAATTCTAATAAGAAATACAGAAAAAAATAATCACATTTTGACTTCAGTGAGTTACATTTTAAAACTACCTACTCTTTATACCTTTGAAACCAGCTCCTTTAAAGGTTCAGTATGCAGTTTCTGTAGAACAGCAGCACTTAGAAATATTTTCAACAGGCAAAGCATTCTGATCCCTCCCCCTCAGAGCCATATGTGGCTCTGCCCCCTTGTGGTCTGTTGAATTTCAAATTCAAGCTCTGTTTTTATTGGCTGATTCAAATTCAAGCTCTGTTTTTATTGGCTGGTTACAAACTCTGTTTTTATTGGCTGGAAAATGGCGGGTCACCTTTTCTTTTTAGAAATGCTTATTTACCACCTGGAGAAGCAAGGGGACAATATTTTTTTTAATTTTTTTTCAGAGATTACCTGGCTAACATCAGTCTGTCAGGAGGTAGTGACAGAGTGAAGAAATATGTTCATAAAAAAAGCTACATACTGAAGCTTTAACATGAGTTATTTTGTCTTTTTTTAATTTGCTTTTTTGTTTTTTTAAAGGGGACCTCAGATGTATTTTTTAAATTTTTATGGTATTTCTGTGGGATATCCAGACCCTATTCCTTCAATTTAATGCACAAAATAATTATTAGATAATCAATTATACCCTTTTTAATTCTGCCATTTTTAACTTTCGTTTTGAACGACCGGTTTCTTGAAGTCCACGCCCTTCAACGATCTGTTCACGCCCTCTGTAACAGCCAGTATCTGTAATGTGTTGTTGTTTTAAAATTAGCTCTTTTTTTATTACTCATTTGACTTACTGTTAGTGTTAGCTTAAGATAACTTACCGAAACCCGTCTGAGCGCGCCGCAGTTTGCTGCTCCTTTTAGCATTAGACCACCCGAATCCGAAGCTAATGTTAGCTTGTTCCTCTTCCGGTTTTCGCCAGCTCCGCTCGTTGCACGCGATGAGATTTTGGGAGTTATCGCTGTTCCAGTGAAGACAACACAAAGTTCACCAAGTGTCTCCCGTAAATTAATCTGTAAGGAGAAGGTCCTCTTGCTGCGAGCCTGCTGCGAGGCTGCTGCAAGGCTGTACAGTTGAAGCTCCGCTCCATCGCGCCGGAAGAGGGTCCCGTCGAACCCGGTCCTTCCGCCTGTGGTCCGCTCGTTTAATTTTTGCCGGCTGCGCGTTGGCAGCGATCGCAAATACACTAAAAATTGAACTAAAACATAAAAATAACAATTATACTTTATTTATAAAGCCATTTAAAAAAACACAGCTGCAACAAAGTGCTGTACACATGAAATTAAGAACATATAAACAAAAGATGAGATGAAATCATGAAAAACAACAGTCATGTGTTTAATACAGAAGTGGGTTGAGCCTAACCAGGGGTTGCTAGGTGAGGGGCTGGACTCAGGTTTGATCTGATTGGCTGGCGGCTTGTGACGTCAATAAATGCAGGAAGTGTGAATCCTGGTGTATTTATCAAAAATAAATAAATCTACTTAGAGTAAATAAACCACTGGGTGCATTTTTTTGGCACAAGGACTGTTTTTTTATGAAGTAAATACCCAAAGTTTAGTAAAAAAACATTAAAAAGTGAATTTTGCATGTGTGGTCCCCTTTAAGATAAACATCTATAAGCTTTACAAACTTTCACTTTGAGAACAAAACTGTCGAGACTGTGTACCTTTGGTTTGTTGTCTTTGTATTTTAGAAACGTCTACATGGCTTTGCCGGGACTTTCACCCTTTCATCATTCACCACCTCCAGTCACATTCTGCCATCTGGAGCCACATTAACACTAGACACCTGCTGGTCATGAACACCTCCACACTGTGAAGCTGCTGATGTTTGCCATCAGCTTGATGACTCCAAAAACTCATCATTAGATCAAATTATTGGTAAAGTTCAAAAAAAGGAAGAAAATTCTAAGGAAAAAATGGGATAAAAACAGTTTTTGTTTGAAGATTTTAATGATGTCTCCACGCTTGTTTTGATAGTTATTGAACATTTGTCGTAAATTTTGTTGTGAAGCAGAAATCCTTCTGTTCTCATAGTGGAGTGACCTTGGTGCATGGATAAGTATTTATTAACGACAGTCTTTAATTTAGCTGTAGTTTGATAAACTAACACAAAAACGCACTAAAGTTGATTTTAAGAGCGCTGCAGTTTCTCCTCTTTTCTTTCATTGCGTCTGACGAGAGTCCTCTTACCTGCAGTGAAAAACGTTGGTTGCATTTTAATTATTATGTCTTCGTGGCAGTAGTGTCCTACATTACAAATCCTCTTATTGTCATTTTTATTGCACCTCCTACAGAGATTAGTTAACTCCAAACATGTGCCAATACAGGAAGGACAAGCAGAGCTTTAAATGCACAAACACACTTGTCCACAAAGCAGCTCTGTAAACTAATCCTCAGGACGTCGTTCAATATATCGCCTCTCTCCACACTCCATAAATTTGTCCAGATGCCAGATGAGTCACTTTTAGAAGAGAGTATAAGGGTTGAGATGAGAATATGTGGCTGAGAATAAGACAGAAACAATGAAGTTCTGAAAACAAAGTAAAATGAAAGAAATTTTTGATTTTCCAACAACAAGAACAATTTGAACAAAGTGACCGACTGACCAGGTCTCTCTTGTAAATGTGTCCTCGAGACTCAATGGGATTAACCTGCCTAAATAAAGGTTGGTTGATGAATGAATGAATGAATGAATGAATGAATGAATGAATGAATGAATGAATGAATGAATGAATGACCCTCACAAACAAAGATCTCACATCTCATGATCTGTTGGAGCTCAATGGTGAAAATAGGCCTGTCACGATAACAAATTTTGCTGGGTGATTGTCTCAGAAATTATTGCGATAAATGATAATATTGTTTGAAATTTGACAATTAGTAGCAATTACTGTCAAATTTTAAAATAAAAGTTGGTTAATTTGTTTTGCATGTGGTACCTTTTGCAACCATGAAATTTGGAGCTTCGGCAAGACAGAGGATTTTTCCCCGAGGTAGGCCTGTTAGCTTAGCTCGTAGCTTAGCTTCTCAGCATAGCTGCTTTTAATGATCCCAATACTACATTTTGGATGGTTAAAATGGATTTTAAAGAGAAAAGAGAAAGGGAGGGGTCAGTGAGTTGAGCCTTTTGTCATCCACTGTCGGACACAAAGAAACGACAAAGCTGATAAATGAAAATGAGGTCGATAATTTTCATTATCATGTGATTAACTGATTTATTGTTTATCTCAACAGGCCTAGATGAAAATTACTCTCAACTACTACCACACCAGATCTTAGCTCAATATCTACTTAAGTTTAGCTTGTTAGTGTTTGTAAATGTCAGTTATAGCAGTCATCTTGAAAAGGTTTGACTCCAAAAATTATTTGGTTGATAAGAAAGTTCATGATCAATAATCCAGGTACCAAATTCAATAATTCTCAGTCAGGTCATCTGGACAGTTTCTTTTTTATAGAAACGTTTCACCCTCCATCTGGAGGGCATCATCAGTCAGAGGAGTTCCAGCAAACAGTTTCCCCACCAAGCAGTAAACGCCTTAAGTGGACCAACCAGTTTGCTGGAGCCAAGATGGTTTCTGGGGGCTCCGTCCTGTCCCTCATTGACTCCTCCCAGGCAGGCAGCCACAGCCAAAGTGGTTCAAGGAAAGAAAGTTCATGCTCAATAACCCAGGTACCAAATCCAATAATTCTCAGTCGGGTCATCTGGCCAGTTTATTTTTTACAGAAACGTTTCACCCATGAAACTCATGAACTTTGTTGCCTTGAATCACTTTTGCTGTGGCTGCCTGCCTGGGAGGAGTCGACGAGGGACAGGACGGCCCCCAGAAACCATCTTGGTTCCAGCAAACTGGTTGGTCCACTTAAGGCATTTACTGCTTGGTGGGGAAACCATTTGCTGGAACTCCTCTGACTGATGATGCCCTCCAGATGGAGGGTGAAACGACTGAGAATTATTGGATTTGGTCGACACATCCCGATGTCTACTTTAAGAGAGTTCTGTTCAAATCTTTAGGTCTATAAAGTCAGCCGTAGTCAGCGATCGTTAATAGCTCCATTAAAATAAACATAAATTATGAAGAGTAGTCCAACATTTTTCTAAAAAAAGAAATAAAATATGCACCATTTTACACCATTTTTTAAATTATTATTTATCCAGGTAGTCTCATTGAGGCACGATGACTCATTTTCAACAGAGACCTGTTAGGGAGCAGGTGGTGGGGGTTAACGGTCTTGATCAAGGGCCCAGAGTGGGGTAAATGAGGGTGAAGAAGGTGTGGATGCTTCATCTTTTGCACCCACAATTTCATGTCAGTCCGTGGAGTTGAATCTGCAAAATTCCAATCACAGGCCCATCTTCTCTAACCTCTGCTCCACCACTCCTCTAACCATCCATCCATCCATCCATCCATTTTCTTCCGCTTATCCGGGGTCGGGTCGCGGGGGTAGCAGCCTAAGTAGGGAGGCCCAGACTTCCCTCTCCCCAGCCACTTGGAGCAGCTCCTCTGGGGGAATCCCAAGGCGTTCCCAGGCCAGCCGAGAAACATAGTCCCTCCAGCGTATCCTGGGTCTTCCTCTGGGTCTCCTCCCGGTGGGACATGCCCGGAACACCTCACCAGGGAGGCGTCCAGGAGGCATCCTAACCAGATGCCCGAGCCACCTCAACTGGCTCCTCTCGATGTGGAGAAGCAGCGGCTCTACTCCGAGTCCCTCCCGGATGACTGAGCTTCTCACCCTATCTCTAAGGGAGAGTCCAGCCACCCTGCGGAGAAAACTCATTTCAGCCGCTTGTATCCGAGATCTTGTTCTTTCGGTCATAACCCAAAGCTCATGACCATAGATGAGGGTGGGAACGTAGATCGATCGGTAAATTGAGAGCTTTGCCTTTTGACTCAGCTCTCTCTTCACCACGACAGACCGGTACAGCGCCCGCTTCACTGCGGACGCTGCACCTATCCGCCTATCGATCTCACGCTCCAGTTTTCCCTCATTCGTGAACAAGATCCCGAGATACTTAAACTCCTCCACTTGGGGCAGGACCTCCTCCCCGACCCGGAGAGGGCACGCTACCCTCCTCTAACCAATGGTTACCAAACCCTTATATTAGAAACTTGAAAGGAAATTTGTGACTGGCTACCAACGATCTTATTTGTTTACCTACAGAAACAGCCAAAGTGACTGACAATAGGTCGAGGACAGCCACGGCTGAGTTATTTGGGATGAAGCAGTCAGACAACTTTGATATAATAGTACTAATTTACTCCTGAGTAAAGGTATGCAGATGAAAAACAGGTTAGGTTGGACCGTTATACCTAATGATCTGGCAAAGTTTTACAAAATCTGTTTGTTTGGATGTGGAGCTCAGTTGTTACGGTGCTCCACCGTCCTGCTTGATCCCAGATGTTTAGTTGTCTTAGAAGTTATTTTTTATGTTTCGCTGCAGATCTAAGCTTAAATTTCCCTCTAATCGTCTTCTCCAGCGACCTGACACCTTTTTGTTTCTCTAAGGTCCCCTAGCCCGTTTAAAACCAGACCCTTGTCCTTCACTTCGCTTCGTACTAGGGTCTGGACTTTCTCCATAGAGAACGATTCTTGCTGGAGGCGTGGCCTCTGCTGAGGTTACCCAATCGTTAACGTTTGGCCGTGACGTATGTTGCAGCTCCGCGCAACATACGTCACGTTAGCCTGTCCAGTCCAGTTAGCCTGGCGAGGTCCAGGCTAACTATTCAGATAAATAGCTCAGAAACCACTCGGTGGATATTTTTTCTGCTACCAGTGTGTAATTATATGGCTCTAATTTACTGACTGTTGGCCTGGATGAAACATTTGAGATAAAATTTGATTTTTTATAATTTATTTTCGTAGCGCACCCGAGGCTGTTTGGAAAATGTCAAACCGAAACAATTTAAATCCAGCAGATTTGACCATTTCGTGAATTGATTTAGGAACTGTTAAGCTCAGGAACCTTCTGATATAACGTCAGCTAAGAAATATATTTTTTCTCAGCAAAGAAATAATAGTTTTTTACCTTGTTTTCTTGAAAATTCCTTCGTGGCGGCAGCCATTTTAACTGACGACGTCAGTCGACGTCGTTCAAAACTCCGCCTTCTGTTCTCTGATTGGTCCGGTCAAAAATCTACCGGAGAAATCCTTGTCTATGGGAGAAGTCCCAGACCCTAGTACGAAGCGAAGTGAAGGACAAGGGGGTCTGGTTTTAACCAGGCTAGTGGTCCCCAAACTACGACCCGCGGGCCGTATCCGGCCCGCCTCCACATTTGGTCCGGCACCCCAGAACAATACCAGAGAGCATTTAGATTTTTTTCATGTGTATTTGTATTTGATTATAAAGTTGGACTTAAGTAAAATGTTCCGCCTCTGTCAAAGACAGAACGGAATAATGGCGAAAAGATTAGGTAAGAGAAAAATTGATTCAGAATGCAGGGCATTTAAAGGTGGGGTATGTAACATTGTAATGTAGTCTGTAACTTTTCAAACAATATATTTTTAACATATTTCTTCACTCTGTCACTATCTATTGACAGACTGATGTTAGACAAAGTAATCTCTGAAAAAAACTATAGTCCCCTTGCTTCTCTATCAGCATTTATAAAAACACTGAAAACACAAGAGTGACCCGGACACTGACCAGCCAATAAAAACAGAGTTGTTTGTCACGCCCCAACCCACGCCCCCACCTGTCCCAGCCGCAGCTCGTTCTCATTCAAAGGATTGCAAAGCGATGCAGGACTGTTTTTTATGTGACACAAAATGTATTAAATATCCCTTCTTTATCCCAGAGCTGGACTTTTATTTAGTTTTTTTGCCAAAAGTCAAGTGATCGCTTCATCCTTCACTGACAGACATGAGGAAATGGATTTGTCACGACTCACGAGCGAATTAAAACATGTCCAACGTTGCTTCGTGAACCTCTGCTGATTTCTTCTGGTTTTTGTGTTGTTGGATGAGTGATTCATGGTTTTATTATATTTTTTAAACAGTTATATTATCATATAAACACAGAACTTCGGAGCGCAGAGACAGGACATGTAGAGGAGGCGGAACATTCCAGACATTCCAGACCAGCGCTGACAGACATGAGGAAGTCACGAGCGAATTAAATCATGTCCAAACGTTGCTTCGT
>JBBPBX010048463.1:0-25741 GCA_038048925.1 Garcialebias charrua | reverse complement strand
TAAATAGAATCACATGGAAATCATTACAACAACAAAAAAAATCTGTTGCACTTTAAGGGCCCCCTAGTGGCCTCGGGGCCCTAAGCAGCCGCTTAGTTTGCCTATGCCTTGGGCCGGCCCTGGAGCTGCCTCAGTTACAACAGTGACTCCAGGAGTTGGGCCCATCTTCATGACCAAACTGCTCCAGCTCCTCTGCTCGTGTCCAAGAGTCTTTAAATCCAACCAGAGGGTCTCAGTCAGACTGAGGTCTGGGCTTTGACCAGACTATTCCAGGACCTTTACCAGGTTCTCCTCAAACCACCCGAGTGTTGCTTCAGTGGTGTGTTTAGGAACAGCGTCCTGCTGGATGATGACCTTCATCCCAGTTTAAACTTTCTGTAGGCTCACAGTTTTCCCACAAGATTGTTTCTACAGTTTGCTCCATCCACCTTTCCTGGAATGTTCCTCAGTCCCTGCTGATGAAAACCATCCCCACAGCATGACACTACCACCACCATGCTTCACTGAGGGAATAATGCTCTTACCTTTAGAAGGTGGTTGTCTCACATGTCTTTGGTGGCCTGAATGTTTGAGTTTAGTCTCATCTGACCACATTACCTCCTTCCACATATTTGACAAATCTCCTATATAATATTTGGCAAATTTCAGCAGTCTGCTTTACATTTTTATTCAAGAAGAGGCTTTTCTTTCCACTACTCCTTGAAGCTCACAGATCCTCTCATCTGAGATTAGGATTTCTTAAACAAACCGTCCATGATCTGTACTTGTTGAAAACTTTGATCTGTGTGCAGTTCCTTGGTCTTCATGATGTCTCTTCTTGGTGTCAGACTGCTCTCGGTGTTCATTTTTGGGGGCAGTCAGAACATGTGTATGTAAACTGGGGTCACACTGGACCTTATTGAACTAACTGGCTCTTGAAGGTCATGATTGGGACTTTAAACCAAAGAAAGTCCGTAAATTTTGTGTTAGTTTAATATTTTTAGAAGTATTTAAAGCAAGACTCCCTCACTAATTTAAACGTATTAAATAATCCAGAATATTTTGCCCATGTCCTACCATTCAAACGCAGGTGAATATTTTTGCAACCCACTGTATCTGTAGTTTTCCTGACATCTGCTGACGGAGGAGGAAACTACAGCAGTTCTTTGAATTTATTACCCTGATGAAGGTTTTCTGAGATGTAGCTTGTAACAATCCCCACATAACGTCCATCACTTTAAATGTGTTATAAATCTATTTTATGCATTTTTATGATTTAGGCGCGTGCAGTTCTTTAATAATTAAATACATTGTTACAGATCAGACCTACATAGGAGGCGCATCCATCCATCATCTTTACCCTCTTCTTCCTTTTCGGGTCATGGGGGTCACTGGTTCCCATATCCAGCTATTACTGTGTGGGAGGTGGGGAACACCCTGGACATGTCTCCAGTCCATCACAGGGACACATAGAGACAAACAACCATTCACTCTGTCTCACACCTAGGGACAATTTAGAGTTACCTTTCAGTCTAACATGCATGTTTTGGTCTGTGGGAGGAAACTGGAGTACCTGGAGAAAACCCACACATGGAGAGAACATGAAAACTTCAGCCAGAAAGGCCCCTGGACTGGGATTTGAACCAGGGACCTGCTCGCTGAGAGCCAGCAGCTCTACCAACTGCGCCACCCTGCTGTATCTAATAACAGGTGTGCTAATTTAGTGATGATTTCAACATAAATGCCATTAAATACATTGTTTATTTTCTGTTCACTTGCATCATTAATTATAGTATGCTGCTGAAAAGCATTTGTCTGTTAGCAAAATATTTCATGAACCACTGAACAGATGTATGCCTTTATTATATTGTAACTCTTTAAAACTACTACCTGTAATTGGCTGGAAAGCTACAACGTTTGAAGTCAGTCCAATGCAAGATGGCCACTACAGCTGTTTGACTTTAGCAAGCACAGAAATAACTAATTACTTTACAGAATGAGCATCATGTGGTTGTAGAGGAGTCATCCTCAACACGTACTCTGAGGGCTAGAGTGTGTGAGATCGTCACTGACACTATTGACAAGATTTGACAGGTCAACAAAGTTTCAAAACAGGAAATGATCTTTGTCTGAAACTCTGGCAAGGAAGGCTAAAATTGCTGCGTAGAGAGCTGAAGACTCAATAAAATGTGTTATGGGCGGTCTTTATTTTGAGAAAATCATTTGTTTTATTCATACATCTATAAAAATTAAAGTCTGGAAGCCTACATACTACTGGCACACCTTAAATAGTTGCTGTTTTGAGTTAGCCTAGCCTTTTTTGTGTTTCTGACTGAAATGACACCATTTGGTGTTCGTCTCAGATATTTTTTACTGTCTGTTTCCTTTTAAAGCCCAGTCTGTGTTTGATAACCACCCTGTGAGTATAACCTTGGCTCAGAATCCTAGCCAATTATGGACCTATATCTAATCTAACTTTTTTCTTTTATTCTAGAGAAAATAGTTGACGGCACTGAATCTATACCGATGACAGTTACTAATGATATTCTCATGGCCTCAGACAATGGACAGGTGTCTACACTGGTCCTGTTAGACCTTAGTGCTGCATTTGACACAGTTGATCACAACATTCTACTACAGAGACTTGAATATGATATTGGAATTACAGGAATTAATCTAAAATAGTTTAAGTCATCCTGTATTTATCTGATAGATTCCAATTTGTAAATGTAAATAATGAATCTTCATCATACACCGGTTAGTCATGGAGTTCCTCAAGGTTCAGTGCTTGGACCGGTACTCTTTACCTTGTATATTTTTCCATTAGGTAATGTTATTACCAGCATGGAATAAGTTTTCATTGTTGTGATAATGATACAGTTATATTTGTCCATGAAACTCAATGAATCCAATCGGTTACTTAGACTACAAGCATGTCTTAAAGACATAAAAACCTGGATGACACTTAATTTTCTGTTTTTGAACACAGACGAGACTGAGGTTTTAGTTTTTGCATCTGAGCGTCTTAGGAATAAATGTTTTAGTTTCTCATCCTCCTTAGATGTCATTAATCTGGCCTCCAGTTCTAATGTTAAAAATCTATGTGTTATTTTTGATCAGGACATGTCTTTTATCCCTCACATTAAAAAAATTACTAGAACCACCTTCTTCCACCTGTGTAATATCACTAAAATTAGAAACCTCTTATCTAAAAATGATGCCGAAAAACTGGTTCATGCATTTTTCGCGTCTAGACTGGACTATTGTAATGGTTTATTATCTGGGTGTCCAAATATTTCTTTAAAACATCTTTAGTTGATCCAAAATGCTGCTGCCAGAATCTTAACTGGAGTTAGTAAGAGAGATCATATCTCTTCAGCTTTAGCTTTGGTTCCCTGTCAAATCCAGAATTTAATTCCAAATCTTGCTTCTAATCTACAAAGCTCTCAACAACCTAGCTCCATCTTATATTACAGATCTTATTGTTCCATATTTTCCTAACAGAGCACTTCACTCTCAGACGGCAGGTTTACTTGTGGTTCCTAGAGTTTCTAAAAGCAGAATGGGAGGAAGATCTTTCAGTTATCAGGCTCCTCTCTTGTGAAATCAACTTCCAGTTTCTGTCCATGAGGCTGACACACTGTCCAGTTTTAAGACTTTACTTTTTGATAAATCCTATAGTTAGGGTCGGCTTGTTATGCTGCTATAGGCTTAGACTACTGGAGGACAAATTGACCTTATGTCCTTAAATAAATTGTTAAAATTGAATAGTTTTCATTTGATATTACAGGTAGTCCCCGACTTACGAGCGCTCTTACTTACGAGGTTCCGGACTTACGAGCTGGCGAACGAGCAGTAAATTTGTAAAGAACATACAAAAATACAGCACTTTTATGTGTTTTTAGATGAAAGTGTGTTAGCTAACCGTTTGGAAACAAGTTTCTGAGCATGTTTATGAACTAGTATGAACATTTGTGATGAAAAACGAGTGTTCGTAGTAGCGCTAGCATAAATTTTCCGACTTACGACCGAAAATCTGGACTTACGAGCAACACGTGTTTTGTGTTCCGACGTACGAGATTTCGTGTTACGAGACAGTCGTAGGAACGGAACTCGCTCGTAAGTCGGGGACTACCTGTATTTCTATCTTAACATGATTCTCGATCTCCCATTGTGTATCTGTTCCTCCTTCCTGTTCCTCTCAAACCCAGACGGTCGAAACAGATGACCACGTCCTGAGCCTGGTTCTGCTAAAGGTTTCTTCCTCATGAGGGAGTTTTTCCTTTCCGCTGTCACCTTCATGCTTGCTCAAGATGAGAGTTCTGTGATGAAGTTAAACTCAAAGCAGTCTGCTCCTCAGATAAATAATGTTAAATTATTATTTTTACGAATGTTTCTGTTCAGTGCCCTGAGACGACTTCTGCTGTGACTTAGAAATAAACTGAATTGAATTAATTTGTTCAGTTGTGCTGTTCTTCAGGAGACCAGCTCTCACCTTGGCAATGTCGTACATGACGGATATTTTGAACTCCCAGTCCATGAACGTCTCCTCTGGGTAAGACACTTTTTCATTAAGCACATACTGGAAAAACAAAGAGGACAAAGAGTGTTTCTACATAGGGTGTGGTGGCTACTACTACTACTACTACTACTACTTTCTCACGTGCTTTGCTATTAACGGGGATCTTTACCATGGAAACCTCCGGACTGACCTAAACTGAAGGTGCTCTACTTACCTGGAGAGAGCCCCGCTCTCCGTACTCGAACACTCCAAACACTCCTTCATCCAACTTGACCGTGCCATAAAACTTTGTGAGGCTGTAATAGTCGATCTGCAGCAGCTGACGGGGAAAGGTGGCGAGACAGGACATGTTTGTGGACAAAACTTAACGTAGCCATAAAAATCTGAACGAGGTCTCAAAGTGTGTTGAGACAAGGCGTCTGCTGCGTCTTACCGCGTTGAGCTCGATCCTCTGGGTTTTGTTAAAGTTCCCATCTGAGTTTTTCAGCTCCTTCAGAATCACAATCTGAAATTATTGCAGTGATGAAAACCAAGATCAATGTGTTCACTGCGCCCAGTGAGTTAAAAACAACTTTGTTGAGTCCAGGTATATACCTTCTTATCATAGAGTGCACGGCGGATCTTAAACTTCACCTTCTTCCTCTCTTCTTCTATCTAAAGAAGTAGATGGAGGTCAATATAACTCAGTGAAGACAAGAGATGTGTGAAGAGCAACCAGAACTTATTGGACCAGTAAGACAAAGGGCTTCACCTTCAGGGAGATAAGGTTGTGTTCAGTGTCCTCCAGCAGTGAGATGAGATCCAAGTTAATGTGGGACCAACGCTTCCTGAGCAAACGATCCTTCCTGTTCTGTCTGCACAGGAAGAAAAATTCAAACTTTACTGAAGGAGACACTTTTATCCAGAAATACAAATTTCTCATCCATCAACAAAATGTAAATACAAGGAAGTATTCAGTCAATCTGTATTTATCCAGGTTAGTATTGTTGAGTCACGACTCACGAGGACTCATTCACAAGAGAGACCCGTTTTAGGCAGAAAACATGTAATAATAATTTTTTTTATTGTAAAGCACTTTGGGGCCCCTCATAGGGGGCTGGAAAGCGCTATATAAATAAGCTCCATTTACCATTTAATAATAATAACTTTTATTTATAACACACTTTACATCAGTGACAGATCCCAAAGTGCTACAGTGTATGAACATTAAATAACAACAAGATAAAAATCAAAACAAAATGCAGATAAAATACTCAAATAAAAACTGGGTGCAATAAAAACAAAAGCACAATTCAATTAATTAAAAAACTGGATAAAAAGAAAGGTTTTAAGACCTTTTTTAAAACATGTCACGGTCTGTGGGGCCCTCAGATATGAGGGCAGGGCGTTCCACAGCCGAGGGGCAGCGCAGGAGAAAGCCCGGTCTCCCATTGTGCGAGACCGAGACCTGGGAGTGAGAAGAAGATGAGTGTTGGAAGAGCGGAGAGTGCGGGAAGGACAGTGAGGAGTGAGAAGTTCTTTTAAATAGGATGGTGCATTACCGTACAAACACTGGAAGGTGAGCAGATACATTTTGTAAGTGATCCGGGCAGAAACAGGAAGCCAGTGTAGTGAACGCAGTACAGGAGTGATGTGTTCATACTTACACACTCTCATCAGGACCCTGGCAGCGCTGTTCTGGACATACTGTAGTTTTTGTATGTTCTTGCCAGGAATCCCGAAGAGAAGTGCATTGCAGTAATCCAGTCTGGAGGAGACAAAGGCATGGACGAGCTTTTCTTGTAGACCGAAGCTTTGCAATATTTCGAAGATGAAAAAAAAGTTTTACAGATATGCTTTATATGGCTTTCAAAGGTGAGTTGTGGATCAAAAATAACACCAAGATTGGTGACGGTACTGGAAAGAGAAATGTTCTGGCCATAGAAAGTGATACTGAGGATTTTTTGTTGTTGAATTTGATGTGAAGTACCAATTTGAATTGCTTCCGTTTTTGAACTGTTAAGGTGAAGGAAATGTTGCTGCATCCATGCCTTTATCTCCTCCAGACACGCTGTGAGTGTGGAAAGAGAAGAAAGTGGAGAAAATGGAGAAGCTGAAGAAGATGATGTAGATGGGGTCTCAGACACATTGCTACCCAGTTTAAGATACAGCTGAGTATCATCAGCATAGCAATGGAATGAGACCCCATAGCTGCTGATAATACACCCAAGTGGTACCATGTATAGGTTGAAAAGGAGGGGTCCCAGAACTGATCCCTGGGGCACACCACAAGAAACAGGATGGCTCAATGACTTGGCACGCCCAATGGAGACAAACTCTGTTCTGTCTGTCAGGTATGATCGGAACCACTCCAGGGCAGTGCCAGTAAGTCCTGCAAACTGCTGTAAGCGTTGGAGCAGAATGTAATGATCAACCGTATCAAAGGCTGCCGAAAGATCAAGGAGAATAAGGAGAGAGGAGGAACCACGGTCTGCAGTGACCAACAGGTCATTTGTGACCCGGACAAGAGCTGTTTCAGTGCTATGTGCTGTTCGAAAACCTGATTGAAATTTATCCAGTATATTATTGTCATGTAGATGTTCTTGTAGATAAACCGAGACTAATTTCTCCAAAACTTTAGCGAGGAAGGGAAGGTTGGAAATGGGTCTGTAATTTGCCAGGTCATGAGGATCGAGGGTAGGTTTTTTAAGAAGAGGTTTAATTATAGAGGACTTCAAGACAGGGGAAATATGACCAGATTGGAGAGATTGATTAACTATGGTGGTGATAAGAGGACTGAGAGAGGAAATGTTAGCCTTGACCAGGACTGTTGGGAAGGGGTCAAGAGCACATGTGCAGGGTTTCATGGCCCTGACAGTGGCTTCAACTTCCTTCACACAGACCTCTGGAAAAAAAGCTGAAGGGGGGAGGGTTCTCAAGCTGTATATTTGCAGCTGGAGAAAGGTCAGGGGGTGAAGAGGGGATGTCTGATCTGATTTTTTGGATCTTGTTTTGGAAAAAGGCGATACATTTATTACAAAAATCATTAGTGGAGTCAGCGAGTGATGTTGTTCGTTGCTGAAGGAGGTGAGTGATGGTTGAAATAAGTATTTTTGGAGTTACCAGGGTTATTAGAAATTATAAATGAGTAGAATAAAGATCGAGAGTTTTTGAGGGACCTAGCATACATCCTACAATGCTCCATATAAGCTAGCTTGTGAACTAGCAGACCAGTAGCCAAGAAGCATCTCTCAAGCACTCGACCAGCTATCATATAAAGTTCAGACAACAATCAACTATAGCAAAATGCTATTAAAATAAAAGTAGTGTTATAAAACAATAAATCAAGGAGCCATGTAAAACATGGTAAAATATTAAAAACAAGAACATATTTGCTTTGATATTTCTATTGACCTCATCAAATGTTTAAAATCCCCTAAAGCCTTGTAGGTGTGATTTCCCTTCCCTCCATTGACTATTTTTCATTCAGTCAACCTTTATTTAGACAGGTTAATCTCATTGAGCCTCAAGGAGTCATTTACAAGAGAGACTTGATTTTAACAAAGAGTGATGACAACAGTGGACAACAAAGTCATCAATAGACAGTCATAAAGGATGAGTACAAATTGAGAATAACAAGTGAAAAAAAAATGGTATTTAAAATATTTTACCAAAAAAACAGCTTGGTTGTAAGGTGATGTAGAAAACTAAAAACAAGAACATGGCTGCACTGGTTTTTCCTAGGAACTTAGCAGATGTTTGAAACTACTTAGAGAGGTCAAGGTCGAGAGCTTCAGATCTTTCTGCAAGATATTCCAGGAAACAGGAGCAGAGTAGGAGAAGGCCCTTTAGCCTAGTTCAGTCCTCACTGAGGGAACACTGCATGTAATAATGTCCTGAGAGTGCACGCTGTTGCACTCATGCAATGACATATACAGTAAGAGGAGATATATGAAGTGGTGACTATGGTGACATTATTTGCATGAACAACCCTATAAGCACATTGCAGATGTTGGATGCTGTCTATCATGGTGCACTAAGATTCATAACTGGCTGTAACTACTGTACCCATCACTGCACCCTGTATTCTCTGGTTAACTGGTCATCAAGTGCAACTACAGCGTGCACTCCCAGGACTTTATTACATGCAGTGTTCCCTCAGTGAGGACTGAACTAGGCAAAAGGGCCTTCTCATACTCTGCTCCTGCTTCCTGGAAGATCTTGCAAAAAGATCTTAAGCTCTCGACATTGACATCTCTAAGTGGCTTCAAATATTTGCTAAGTTCATGGCAAAAACCAATGCAGACATGTTCCTGTTTTGAGTATTTTACTTAATAATAATAAACTTTATTTGTATAGCACCTTCCTACAATGCCTTGCATTGACCAAGGTGCTTGACAGGGTAAAAAAATGTATAAACTGGTACAATATATATATATATATATATATATATATAACATTTCTATCTTAGTTTTCTTTACACGTCTAGTTCAAGAGTCTAGATTTTTTTATTTGTTCTTAAAATACATATTAGAAATAAAACACATTACAGGCAGCAGCGAGATAACATTCAAAATAAAAGGTAAATAACTTAAAGTAGTTAGAAATAAATGCCGAGCAGTATAAAACAAATGAAAGAAACAAAGCTTCCCCACTTTCCTCACAATCTTCATGGTGTTTAATTTATGAACAAATAAAGAAATCTTAACCGAAGCCAATGTCTGGGTGAGTGACCTTTAACATTTTTTGAAATTATTTTTTCATTATTAATTATTTTTTCACAGCACCTTTTCCAGTGTGAGGGGATTACCTGTAGAAAATAAATGCAATAGTTGCCACGACAACCACAGTGACGGCCAACACTCCGACGATGATGTCATGAGGAGCAGGGCCTGCAGGTGACAGGAAACAAGACAAAGTTTCCCTTCAGAAGTAAGACATGAAGCAGACACAGCTTCATGAAAAATAAAACATAACAGAAGATAAATACAAAAATATTATAGTAGCAAATGGATGCTTTAACTCCACAGAGTGCCTTGTAGGACTGAAGTGAATGTGAGAAAAAAGACAAGAATTTGTAAAGCAACTGATAAACGCTGAGTTAAATGTGGTTACATGTTTATCTATAGATAAAATAAAGTGGGCTGTAACTGGTAAAATGTTATTGTTCATTAAACCCACTTAGTTTGGGCAGCTGTGGGTGAGTGGTTAGAGCAGTCGTCTTCCAGTGGGAGAGCTGGGGGTGCGACTTCACCAGCAGTCACATGATGAAGTGTCTGGGCAAGACATTGAACCTCTCATTGCCTCCAATGTATGTCCCATCCATGTTTGAATGTGATAAAAAGTCATTGTTCCCAACTCAGGTCCCTGAGGAACACCATCCTGCATGTTTCAGTTGTTTCCTGATCCAGCACGCCCGATTCAGTGATTTAATTACTTCCTCAAGTTCTGCAGAAGCCTGGTAATCACGATTCATTCAAATCAGGAAAGTCAAATCAGGGAAACAAGTAAAACATGCAGGACGGTGTTCCTCAAGGACCAGAATTGGGAACCACTGATCTAAAGCACTGATTAGTCTTTGTGTTGATCTAGTATGCTGTATGAATGCGTGTGAAAATGGATACATGAGGGCACAGATTGTGGTGTAAATCATAAAAATACACTATATAAGTGCAGTCCATTTACCATTTAAATAGCTGCAACATAATTTTAATGTAGGATTACAGCTCAGAAATATGAATCTATAAATAATACAGTAACGAGTCCTTCAATAACCTTCATGATGACACTTTAGAGTCACAGTTAGGGAAATTATTTCTAAAATATGGATGTTAAAGGATTCAATACATGCTGACCTTTGCCAAAACACACACTCTGCCTATAATACTGTATTGTAAATAGTCTGTCTTTATCAATGTTCCAACAATTATTGAATTTTATTATTGATATTGTTTATATTATTTATTTATATATTGCTTTTTAACATTTAGAAACTTTTGTGTGAAGCTTTTTATCTGTTGCTGCTGTTACACTTGAATTTCCCATCCGTGGGACAATAAAGGCTGTTTCTTTTTTTTATTCTTTTTTTTTATAGATGGCCTCCCTTCTCACCTTGCAGCCATCCTCTCACACCGATATGTATTTTTTTTTATAGAGAGAAAGGAAAGATAGAAAGTAAGACAACAAAACACAACAATTATCCACAAAAAGAGCACAAGGCAAACACACCCAACCTCCGTCCGCAATCCTGCAAAGCACATGACAGAACACAGCAACGAAACACACATGCATAAAGACTAATAATATTCATGACCTTGCAGTAGATTTCCATAAATAAACATACCCATACCTACAAATATATATACAGTATACATACATATACATTCATATCACATATCCATCTACATATCTGCATATGATATCTACATATACATCCCTGCATCCATTTGTGTGTGGTTGTGAGCATGCATAAGTGAATAAGGTTCCTCCAATAGAACATTTAGTAGCGACCGTGAAGCATCAGAGATCCGCTCCCCCAAGGCCCGAGGCAGACGAAGGGGCGATCAAAGCCCAAGACCCCAAGAAGGACCCCGAGCCCAGAGTCCCCAGGGCCACCCGAACAGGACGAGCCACTCACCCACTCCCCAGATCCGACCAAGGGGGAGAACCGGACGAGCTCCACCAGCGACCACACACAATGACCCCCGGGAGGCCAACAGCGACAAACTCACAGGCCCCTGCCGGAGCCCGCTGCACTGACGTAGCCCCAGGCCCGGACACCGAGGCCCGGGCACCGGGGACGCCCACCCCTCAGGCCCAGACCCGATAGGACCAGAGGACCCGAGCCCCACCAGGCAGCCACCAGGCCGAGCCGACACACGCCCAAGCGCCCAACCCCTGAAAGCGACAACAAGGGCCCCCAGCACGCCCGCAGGCAAAGGGACACCCACCCGGGGGCCACGTGGTGGGAGCGCGACGGCAAGTAGCCTTAGATGTAACAGAGAGGGGGCAGTCCAAATCCCAGCCTGACAATTAGACATTCATACACAGACACACTCACTCAGACCCACCCTCATCCTCACTCACACAATGACAAACAATAACGACACGTTCCATTCAAAATCCTGATGCACACTCTATACCCCCTAGGTCCAAGACATATAATAAAGGCTGTTTCTATTCTATTCTATTTTATTCTATTCTATTCTATTAAACCAGATTTTATTTAAAGTTAAACAGTAGAAGTACCAAACTGGCGTTACCTGAACCTCTATGTGCATCATCTGCCCAGAAACCGAATCCTAAACTGGTTCAGTTATTCTGGCCGACACACCAACAGAAATAAACATTATATCAAACCGACTGAACAGACTGAGATCTGTGATATTTTATTATTGAAACATCGTCAAGTCTAACCTGAGAGCGTCTGACTGTGACCTGACCCTCAAACCCTTTCAAGTCTCTCTATTTAAAGGCTTGGACCCTTTTATAAGCTGAAGTTAATTAAGGTGTTACTGAATCTTTAGGATCTTTTCCCAGCACTAACAAGCCAATAAATGTTTTTTTTTTTCATCTTTGTTCTTTGAATTCACTCTACCTGGTACATTTTCAACAACTATATAAATAGCTAAAGACATTTTATCCCTCTGATAACGTATCTTGTTGGCAGCAGATTAAAGCTCACCTGTCAGGTGTGTTGTTTGTCTGAGCGGCTGTAAAGGGGTAAAGATTATTGTGTGTTTCATCATTACCGTTGTCTGGTCTCCCCTCAGGAAGTCTCTTTCCCCAAATGTAAAGAGGATCCTTGTCCACCACTTTGGTTATGTTGTGCTCAGTGTCAAAGGTGAATAAAGTTTTATACTGAAGATGACATGAGAGGGACAGAAAATGAGAGGTTTTCATGCAAAACAAATACTAAGAGAATAAAAATCGTCTTTTTGTTTTGTTCTTTGTGAGGTCTTGGACTAAAAGACACAAGAACAGTTTACCTTGTTGTTCGTTGTGGTGTAAATGACTGTGAGATTCACATCTCTGTCTCCATGAGCATCCAGTTTATAATCTCCTGCAGACCCTGAGCAGAAACACATAAAGTCAAAGTCACATTTTTTTATAAAGCACATCTAAAACAGCAGCTGTTACCAATAAGATCAAAAAGCATAAAAAAACCATCAAAACACAAAAAAACGAAGAAAACAGTAAAAGAGTAAATCAAATCACGATGTGTTAAACATCAGTGAAAACAGGTGTGTTTTAGGAGAGATTGAATAACAGGAAGTGAAGTGGTCTGTCTAATGTCGAGGGGCAGATTGTTCCAAAGTTTAGGGTCAAGGACTGAAAAAGCCTGATCTCCTGAGCTTCAACCAAAAGCAGCTGGTCAGATGATCTCAGCACCCGAGAAGGAACATATGGTTGAAGTAGGTCAGAGAGATATGAAGGTGCAAGGCCAAGGTCAAGAGGAGAATTTTAAAATCAATTCTGATATGTAAAGGGAGCCAGTGAAGGGAGGACAAAACTGGTGAAATGTGCTTAAACCCATGAGTTTCTGTTAATAGTTGAGCTGCAGCATTTTGGACGAGCTGGAGATGTGAACGTGAGACCTGACTGACCCCAACATAAAGCGCGCTACAATAGTCTAGCCGGGTTGTAACCAATGCATGAACAATTTTTTAAGGTCGGATCTGGTCAACACTTAAGCTTTGCTATCTGCCTTAACTGGAAGAAACATTTCTGTAGAACAGAGTTAATCTGTTTGTTAAACTTAGAGTCTAAAACTATTCTGAGATTTGTAACAGACTGCTTAAGTCTTAGACATGTCTCAAGAGAGTCACGATTTACAGGATCAGAGACAGCAGTAGAGCTAGGGCTAAATATAGTAACTTTAGTTTTCTGATCATTAAAACAAAACATTTGAAGACATCCATGCCTTAATGTCATCAAATAATTTTAACAGAGGCTGAATGGAGCAAGAACTGTTGGTGTCAGACAAATCTGACAATCATCAGCATAACAATGAAATGAAAGACCATGTTTCTTCAGGATAGACCCCAGAGGGAGCAGATAGAGTGAAAACAGAAGGGTTCCAAGAATCGAGCCCTGTGGGACCCCACAGGACAGAGGCACTGATGCAGATACACTATTTCCAACCTTCACACAGAAACTCTTGTCACTCAGGTATGAACAGAAATGCTGCACCAGTAATCCCAACCCAGTGTTCTAACCTTGATTACCAATACTGTGGTGAACAGTATCAAAAGCAGCTGTAAGATCCAGGATTACATGTATCTCAAACTGAACAGAATCATTTGATGATGTCATTACAAATCCTAACTAAAACAGTTTCAGTGCTGTGTAATTGTTATAAAACCACAAAGCACTCGTCCTTGTCCTTTGTTTCGTTGCCTTGACCAGCACAGACTTGGAAATGTTCCTTTAACGGGAGTTCATTTCAATTTTAAATGAAAAAGGTGTAGTTGAGTCTAAAAGCCAGATTTGATGTGGGACAAAACAGCTTCCTGTTGAGGGTGTCGTCTAATCACAGCTGAACAGCAGCCGATGCAGCCTGCAGGAGGTAAAATCTCATCTTCTCTGTCACAAAATCTGAGTGATCGCTTCTGTCTGTCCGACCTAAATCCAGTGCTGTCAAATTTTAGAAAAATTGTCAGTAATTTAAGCAATAATTCAGCCAATTCAGAAATAAGTTTGCATGTAAAAGTATAAATAACTAATATCTTATCTGTTGTAGATCCCTAACAGCTAGTCTGAAGCCAGCCAAGACCACAGCAGGTTGCTGTTGTCTTAAAACAGCTCCAGTCTCAACAGTGTTATTGTGCTTCATGCCATGTGTTGTAAATCTCTACGCAGCCGTCACTTTAACGTTAAACTGTTAATTTACATGTAGTTCTGAGGTTAATTGCAAACGTAAAAAGTTCCAGATAAAGTAGCACCAGAGGAGCACCCATGTCCTGCAGGAATTTCATCAGACTTCTGCAGAAATTACATTGTAATGAAAAAAGGACAGTGCTGTCAAAGTTCACAAATTAACACTCTGTTGAAATTCAATTTTGAAGATTAAACTTAAGATTTAAAATCCATTCTGACAATGGGTCCATTGAGACAAGCTAATTGGATCTGTCTTCAGCCTGTAAAGTTTCCTCGTGGTTCATGTAAATGCTTTTTTTAAAAACCTTTACAACTCAGTACATTTTGTAAACGTTCTTGTTACATTCCTGTTCAAGACCCACTTTGGTCTTGGTTGCGTTCAGACTAGCTGTTAGCTCATCGTTCATCCTGTCAGAATTAAACTCTGCCTCTCCAAACTGAGGTTGTTCCTTCTGATTCTAGTGTTTTCTTATTTTAGCTTTGAACACAGTTATGCAAAAAAAAAAAAAAGGAAAATATTTTAAAATTATGTTAGCAGCCTCATGTTACTGTACCTGCCTGACAGTCTTCAGCACTTCCCGATGTTTTCCTCAATTCTTACCATTAAACGAGGTGTTTCTGAAGTAATTTACGTTCATGAAGTCCATTCCCTGAATTTCCGACTGATTCGTCTCAGCGATTTCTCTCATCACATGGCCTATACGCAGCACAGCGTCATGGTACGCAGCCATATAGTCGTTCATCTGCAAAGACATTTTATGCTTCCCAAGTTATGAGTCCTAATAAAACACTGATAAATTAACAGTTTTACTACATGTATTACCTTTTCAGGCAAACAGAAAGAGAAGACAACAGAGGGATTGTTACGTCCTGCGTTCTTACTGTGTTGTTGTCGTTGAGGTCTGAGTTGATGGTGTACTTTCTGGTGTCGGGCATGGTCAACACCAGCACATTCCTCATCTCTGGCAGTGATGACGTGTTGGTGTAGTATATATCACTGAGGAGAGGGGGGGGGGCACAATCAAGTTTTACATGCAACACAAAAACATCTTTCAACCTGGATGATCCTTGATTTTTTTACTTTTATGCTCAGACAAAACAAAGGTTGTGGTTTTTGGACCTGAACATTTTAGGTCAAACTTTGCAGCCTTTCCCTTCCTCTGGACACCGTTCATCTGGCCTCCAGCTCTAATGTTAAAAATCTTGGTTGTATTTTTGATCAGGATATGCATTTCCCCACTTTAAAAAAAGTTACCAGGACCGCTGTCTGCTACTATCACTAACATTAGAAACATCTAAAAATGATGCAACCACCGTGACCCAAAATGGAAGAAGAGGGTAAAAGATAATGGACGGATGAAAATTATGCAGAAAAACTGGTTCATGCATTTGTCACAATTAGACTGGACTATTGCAATGGTTTGTTCTCTGGGTGTCCAAATATTTCTTTAAAATATCTTCAGTTGATCCAAAATGCTGCTGCCAGAGTCTTAACTGGAGTTAGTGGGAGAGATCATATCCCTCCAGTTTTAGCTTCTCTCCATTGGCTCCCTGTCAAATCCAGAATAGATTCAAAATCTTACTTCTAACCTACAAAGCCCTCAACAACCTAGCTCCATTTTACATTACAGATCTTATTGTTGCATATTTTTTAACAAAGCACTTCATTCTCAGACTGCAGGTTTACTTGTGGTTCCTAGAGTTTCCAAAAGCCGAATGGGAGGAAGATCTTTCAGTTCTCAGGCTCCTCTCTTGTGGAACTAACTTCCAGTTTCTGTCCATGAAGCTGACACATTGTCCAGTTTTAAGACTGGACTTAAGACTTTCCATCCATCCATCCATCCATTATCTTTTACTTGTTTCTTCCTTTTTGGGTCGCAGGGGTTGCTGGTGCCTGTGTCCAGTAATCACTTTGCAAGAGGCAAGGGACACCCCGGACAAGTCGCTGGTCCATAGAGACAGACAAGACAAACAACCATTCACTCTCCTACCTAGGGACAATTTAAATGGACAGTACTTATACAGCTCCTTTCTATCTTATGAAGACACTCAAAGCTCTTTACAACACAATCTGTGCCTCATTTACCCATTCATTCAGGACTCTACTAGATCTTTACAAAGAATAATCAGTGCTTTTTCACATTCATACAGTGATGGGATCGGAGGCAGTGAGGGGTTCAGTGTCTTGCCCAGGGACACTTCGGCATGTGGCTGCTGGTGGAATCAAACCTCCAGATCTTGCATTGTAGGACGACTGCTCTAACCACTCAGCCACAGATGTCTCAGAGTTTCCAATCAGTCTAACATGCATGTTTTTGGCCTGTGGCAGGAAACCAGAGTACTCGGAGAAAACCCACGCATCACATTCAACACTTGCTCTTCTCAAGGGCGGACGTATCCTCTCGGTCTCCGCTTTGCTTTTGCTTTGTCTTGTCTGTGAAACTGTCTGAGAGCCTCTCTTCTACAAAATCTTCCGAATCATAACTATGGACTTCAATTTGGTCAGTTGGTCCCTCAACACAACTGATAACATTTCTTCAACAAGAAGACAGGCTGTAGGCGAGCCGATTTGCCCTGTTGGCATGCACACAGCTGGATATCTCATCGACTTGGAAGACTTGATGATGTGTCTATCTCTGCTGTCATCTGTGGATCTTAAGGACACATATTTAATTGGATTTATGATAACTGGTTCCTGCTTTTTGGATTCGGCTGGTTCCTGGTCTATCAACACACAAGGAAGACGTCGGCAGCAAATCTGGACCTGGTCAGGCTGCCTGCCTTACATGATGCCTTGGTTCATGTCTCGAGAAACCAGACTTTTGGCTGAATGGATTAGATCTCGGGGATTTTCTCAGGCACGTTCCTTTGGTGTGGTCATTTTAATTTGGACATTTTGGAAGCGAGTGAACCGACACAGACTGAAGGTAGATGTCATTAAAGTTCTGCCTGTCCCCAAAATTATTGTGTTTATCTGAAAATTGGCTCCCTGACTGGACTTGACAGGCCGTCTTATCTCAACACGCCTGCAGAAGTTTTGTAAACCTGACACTTTCACCCCTCCCAACTCTTCTGCTGAGGAATTCCTCTGACTTTTCAGAGGAGCCCAGCTGAATAGACATTCTGTCATCATTTCAGGACTCTGGATTCACCTCTGACCGTCCTCGACAGCTCAATGTGACTTATCTGTTTAAATAAAAGTTGAATGAATGAAAAAACACGGAGAGAACATGCAAACTCCACCCAGAAAGGTCCCCGGCTGAGATTTGAACCAGGTTAACCTGCTCACTGAGAGGCAGCAGCTCTACCAACTGCTCCACCGTGCTGCCCTAGTCTTTCCTTTTTGAAAAGTCCTGTAGTTGTAGTTAGTTTGGGTTTACTGAGCTACCTCTTAGTTATGCTGCTACAGGCTTCGACTGCTGGAGGACAAATTGACCTCATTTCCTAAAATGATTTGTTACAATTGAACAGTTTTCATTTGATATTATTTCTATCTTCACATGTGATTCTTGACCTGCCATTGTGTATTTGTTCCTCTCAAACCCAGCTGGTTGAAGCAGATGTCCGCTTGGCCCGAGCCTGGTTCTATTAAAGTTTCTTCCTCATGAGGGAGTTTTTTCTTTCCACTGCCTCCTTCGTGCTTGCTCAAGATGAGAGTTCTGTGATGGAGTTAATCTCAAAGCAGTCTGCTCCTCAGATAAATAACGTTAAATTATTACAAATTATAAATGTTCCTTTTCAGTGCTGTGAGACGACTTCTGTTGTGACTTGGTGCTATATAAATAAACTGAACAGAATTAAATTATATCAAGATAGAAAGATGCTATACTAGTACAGTCCATTTACCATTTATCATAAAATATGCAGCTTAATCATTTTTGAATCACTGGCTGAGTAACTTGTTGGTTTCTGCCACAGTCTTGTAGAAGTGAGGTTGAAGGTTCGAGGCCAGGTTGTGTCAGGAAGGTCACCTGGTGTAAAACCCTTGCCAAATCTTTCACGTGAGATCACTCACTAACTCTTGAAGAAGGGAGCATCCGAAAGGAAGTTTAATCATTCATGAATCATCGCTTCCTGTTTTAATTTGTGTTTTAATACTGAAACATTTTGCAAAACGTTGGCAAACAGAACTGATTTATGAGAAATGTGAAGAAACACAAAAAAGAGACAAAAAGAAAAGGAAATTAGACACATGGGGAAAGGTTTATATGAACACTGACTTGTAGAGATCTATAAGGACGAAGAGGAAACTACTGCTGTCTGCTGCTTTAGAGCCATTTTTCACCTCCAGTAGGTCCATCGGTGAGCCGCATATGATGAACACTGTGAACAGAAAAAAATGCAGGTAACACCAGAAGAAGAAAAAAAAATCAACTTTGAAGTTAACACCAGGGCCAAAGAGCCGTCATCAATGTCTCCTGTGAAACAAAATGCACGTTAAAGCTTTGATTACAAACTTCTGAGTCGGTAACTCATTAAAGTTTAACTCCTTTAAAAGCAGGCTGCTGGTGTATTCTCAATTCACCGAGTTTTGTCATCTGGAAGCTTTTAGTTGTCTCTCAATAGCAACTTACAGTTGCTCGTCCTGTTTTTCTGAGGTGTGACGATGTCTCTCACTTCTTCAGGTCTCCGCAGCATCGTTACAGAAATGTTTGTGGCAAACTTTCCATCCGCTTCAAGCGTGTTGATATACCTGAAGAAAGAAAGCCCCTCTTCAGTTCAGAGACATTTAACTTTTAGGAGTGGTTATAGATGAGCTGTAATGTCCGTCATCTGTAACGGCACTAACTTTTTCAAATGGACATTAACTGCAAGCAGGAATACAAGTTTACAAAGGCCTCTGTTGAAACATACAGATATAAAGGCAGAATAAAAAGTAAGCCTCGGGCAACTGAAAAGAAGTCCAAGTGTACGTGAAAGGATCTACAGTGTTTTATAGTTGATATTACAAGTTCAAACATCTAATTGAGAAGAGAATAACTTGAGCTCAGACAATGGACGTCAGTATCACTTTAAATGTGTGCTCTCTGCATTCTGGAGGGATTTCAGGAACAACAACAACAAAAACTTCGGTCCCTAAGCAGTCAGAGACACACAGTGAAAGAAGACAGAAATTGACAGGTAAAATCTTGCAAGGTAGAAGTGCCTGTGCAGAAGAGGTTTGTAAAGATTAGACTGCTCTTGTTAAGAGTTAGAATTAGAGATGATCAGGACCCCAGCCTGGAGTCAGGCCTGGGGGTTGGGGCTCGTACCAGAAAGCAGAAATGGATGGATGGATGGAGTTTGGATGGAGTTTTAACAGTATGTTCATCCTTCACAAGAACCAACGCAAAGTTCAGCTCACGCGAATCATTACCGGTAACTGAGTTATTCATGCTAAAATTCATCACTTAAAAACTCTAGACTGAATTTCACACTCCAGATATGAACTAGTTACATTTTACGCAACATTTCACCAAGTGAGTTGTCTAAAAACAAACAAGACCAAAGTGTTGGTATGCTACATCAACACATGTGATCTTGTACGAGTGCATCCACTGGATACTACCCATGCTGTCCATCTAAACACATTATATATTCAATTAGGAATACAGATCTAAAAAAGCTAAGTCTGGTCCTCTGGACATTCAAAAAACAAAACAAAGCAAAAAAATTGTAGAAACGTTTCGTCTTTCGTCCGAAAGACTTCCTCAGTCTGAGTTGCTGTATTCAGCTCAGTCTTATAAATAGCACCCTCTCACAGTGGATCAACCAGTTGGCTGATGACAGCCGAAACCAGCTGCTCACATGATCAAGGAGGACCATCAGCCTAACGATGGATCGTTAGCACCCTGATGGTTGTTTGCTATTCACAGAGGGCTGAGTGATACTAGCAATAACAGCATTGTAAGAGGGGGACAGTTGAACCCGGAGGCCTCCACCTCTGTTTAATGATGGACGGTTTCTTTTCACAAAGATGGCCTCCTTTACTCCTCTCTCAAACCATCGTTCCTCTCTATCAAGGATGTGAACATCTTCATCCCTGAAAGAGTGACCGCTGGCCTGGAGATGAGTGTAGACCAGAGTCCTGACCTGATGATGTTGATCTTCTGTGCTGGGCCATCCTTTTGGCCAGTGGCTGTTTAGTTTCCCCGATATAAGACTGATCACAGCCCTCCTGACACTGAACAGCATACACAATATTACTCTGTTTGTGCCGGGGGACTGGATCTTTGGGATGAACCAGTCTTTGCCGTAATGTATTTTGGGGTTTAAAAGCCACTGGGACGTTGTGTTTAGAAAATAAACGTCTCAATGTCTCTGAAACTCCCGCAACATACGGAATGACCACTGGTCTGGGTCTGGGTTCCTTCTTTTCACCTGATGGCTGGCTGGAGTCCTGTTTGGGTTTCTTCTCTGCTTTCAGGAAGGCCCAGTTAGGATATCCACATTTCTCTAGAGCCTGTTTTGTGTGTGATTTCTCCTTCTGTCTGGCTCCTGAGTTAGTGGGATCGCTGTCTACTCTGTGTAAAGTCCTGATGACTCCTAACTTGTGCTCTAGCGGGTGATGGGAGTCAAACTGCAAATACTGGTCTATGTGAGTGGGTTTGCGGTACACCTCAGTTTGCACATTTCCTCTATCAGAAACTGATACCTCACAGTCCAAGAAAGCCAACTCGGTCACTTACAATGTTTCCAAATATCTGGCGTCTGTACTCATCCCTTTAGTTGGCAGCTCAGAACACCACATACAGAACACCATGGACTTTGTGTATAAGGTGAGGGAGGTCATCATGGAGACTGATGAAACAATGGTCTCTTTTGATGTCATATCACTCTTTACGTGCATTCCTGTTGATGAGGCAGTAGAGGTGGTCTGTTTAAGGTTAAAATTGGACACAACTCTGAACAACAGGACCACGCTTTCCACAAAGCAACTGTTCTGGACAGAAGTCGAAACGTTTTCTGCAACAAATAAAGTCCAGTTGATCCTGTATTGAACACCTTTTTTGATTTTATCATGTCCTGGACGACTGAGAATCTTCACCAGCATGTGTCAACTCTTGAAACTGTGCCTGCAGTCAACCTACTTCACATATGGGGAGCAATATTATAGGCAGAAACATGGGTGTGCTATAGGGGTCTCCAGTTTCTCCTATTATTGCCAACCTGTACATGGAGGAGGTAGAAAAGAGAGCCTTGACGTCCTTTTCAGGGAGACCACCAAGTCATTGGTTCAGTATGTTGACGACACCTGGGTTAAAATTAAATCTCAGGAAGTCCAACATTTCACTGATCACATCAACTCTGTGGATAAATATATCAAGTTCACATGAGAAAATGTAAAAAATGGCAGGTTGGCTTTCTTGGACTGTGAGGTATCAGTTTCTGATCCCCAGGGACGGGCGATGACTTCCAAAAGGGGGGAATGTAGTGGACCTGACCTTGGTCTACTGAAATGCAGGGATACACTTTTGTCTCTTTGAACTGTTCCAGTGATACATTTTACTGATCCTCTTTGTAAAACAGACATTAACACAATTTTATTCCATTTAGTTTGAGTCTAAGAACATAATCTCTCACAAGAGACTATTTCTGCTCTTTAAAGTTTCTAATTCAAATGTAAATCAACAGAATAATCTTTTGTCATTTTCATGATAGTTTGCTATTATGCTATGTTATTCTTCAATGTAAGCATTACTGGTGTTACTTTAATATGATGAATCAAACTGTGTCTAAGTTGAGGATCAGATCAGAATGGTTGTTTTAGTACCGGTAGTTGTTTACAAGAGAAACAGTAATCTTTAACTGGTGTCTTTATGTCTCCTCACTACTAGACACTTTCTCTAAACAATTCTCTCTGTTTCTCAAAACAGATTCCCTTTTACCTTGACTTTCTGATTTCCACTTTTCACTCCCCCTCCTGGTCCACGAACCAATCAGGAGACTGAATATCTGATGTAAACACTTTTAGTAAAAAGCGTTCACTTCTTTGATAGCTCAGTCTGGATGCCAAGTAAGAGCGATCATGTTCTTCTCCCAAGAGTTGGTGAACTGAGTCAAAATGTCAAGGACTCGTTACATCAACAAGGTTTCACAGCACATCTGCTGTTGAAACCAGAACCGAGCGTAGGCTTCACTTTCAATGAAAATTCCTTTGAGGAACGTTTTATTTTGAAGTCAACCAGAAAGTGCCACTACTTCTGATGATCCACGCAAACAACAGAAGACGTTGAAAGTAACAAGCCCAGTTCAGGCGCACCGGACCTGCAAGGACTCTGTACGTCTGAAAGGCTGGTGCCTTCTCTTTACCAGACTGTCAGAGTCAGAGTCAGAGAGTCTTTATTGTCATTTGCACCACATGTGGTACATGTGATGAAAACGATATTATGTACACAGAGTCCCAGTTACATCCAACAACATGCAAGAGAAAAACAGTAATAACACCTAGGATTAACCAAGAAAAACATCAGCTAGTAATACGCTAAGCCCTAATGTAGTAGAAAAACATAATTATAAACAGCAGCACGAACACGAGTCTGTATGAGCAGATGGTCACAGAGGTCACAGACTTTCGTCTTAAAAGGTAATGAGTCAGCTGTTTACAAACTTACCTGGAGTTCAGCAGAAGTCTGATGGAGAGTGTCATTTCTGGTCATACACTCAAGATAATTAACTTCCTTTAAACTTCCATCCTTCCATCCTCCTCCTATTTCTCTTAAACTTTATCATCCTAAGCTGGTAACTAAACTTTAAGAAATAAGAAACTTCAGATAAGTAAAATGTCATCTTATTTCTTGTTTCTGTTGTCCAATTAATCTGCTGACAAGTTAATTTGCAAGAAATTGAAATCAGGCAATCAGGTGGACATGATGTTAATTTTAGTTGATTTATTTTAAATAAAAGGCAATGTCTCTGGCATGCCAACTATAATTAACGTTTCCATTGTCACTTTATGGTTTTCTGGTTTATTGTCCATCATAAATGATCACAGAGTTGTTATGGTAATCCTGAAAAGAAATAGAATCCGTGAATTACTATTCTGCTGAATAAGTAATTAAATAAGGTAAAAGTGTGTCAGTTTAACACTGACCATAATATCCTACAGTTGGTACCACACTTATTTTTCAAGTTATGCTCACAAAACAGACGGAAGGGGGTTATTTCCAATTCTCCCCATTCGCTCCATGACAGGGGAACAAAAAAAAACAACTTAGGGACAAAAGAGCAAATGTAGAGAGGCTTGGTTTTAACTATCTTCTCCACATTAAGTTGTTTTTGAGAAATACATTTCATAAGCCTGAAATATTGAAAAAAACAGGCACTTGTTTTAAACAAAAGCATTATTGAAAACTATTTCATAAAACATCACAGCAAGATAAAGATAAAGGCAAGAAGGAATGGGTTCCGAATGTTTCTTGCACGAAGTAGCTAAAGTCTCGTTCACACGACCTACATGACCCATTAAAATGTTACTACATGTGTCCATCTGACAAAGAGGAGACATCTACCAAGTCCAAATAACTGTGGTTATCTTCTGAATGTCACTGACCAGAAACAATCCTCTGTGTTGTTCTGTTTCTTGTAAACATAGGCCGTCTCCCAGCGGGGCTTGATGGTGTTTTTGTTCAACCAGAAATGGATGAAGAAGTCTGAGATCTTGCGTGCCGGTGGCAGGAGGCGCTGCAGGTTGAGGGTGTAGTCACAGGAGGGTCCGAAGCTTCCTGCGGAGAGGATGGGCGTCCTGAGGTTCAGACCTACTTCTAAACTGACAGGAGAGAACATCAACAACACAAAAACTGTCAAGAGACAAGGTGAGGCTGTCACCTTCATTTGTTAAGACAGGTTAGTAAAAGAACAGACGCCGCCTGCTTTTTGAGTGCATTTACAACTCAGTCACTTTTGGAATAAATTGTTCAAGACGGCTGCCACAGCTCAGTGATTTTAGCAAACACAAAAATGAGTTCAGCACTCAATTTGACAAATATTGAGCTAAATCTTGGTGTGGTAGTAGCTGAGAGTCACACACAACTCAATGTGTCACACGATGCATTGTTTTCAACATAGCTTCACCCCCATGCTCTCCACATGAGAGGATTTTAGTTTAAACTCTGGCATAAATGGTAGCAGGCAATAAGCATTCTATCAAGAAATGCTACAGCAGGGGTGTCCAACGTGTGGCCTGCAGGCCATTTGCAGCCCTTGAAGGGATTTTGTGTGGCTAAATAAATAAAAGATAACGATAAATAAAATTTAGACCTTCTGCAAATTTAATGGTGATATTGCCATATATAAATAAAATGTTAGATTTAACAGAAACACAGATGAGGAAAAAAAGTTTCTAAATGTGTAACATTAGGTACAATACTGTACTAACCTTTGGCTATAATTACCAGTACCATAATTCTTTTGTTTATTTATTTTTTCTGTTTCATGGTAGAAATTACCACAAAACTTTAGTAGCTTTTACCAAAATGTAGACTTTTTGATAATCAATCATTAAACCTTTTAAAATATAACAAGTGTTTTGTTGATTTAACCATGATGAAAATCATTTTTGTTTCTAAGAATATACTAAAATGTATTTCTCAAGAACAAAAAATCAAAAGACCCAACAATTCAAAGGAATTAGTTGCTTTAAAAAAAATAAGGTTATAATATTATAATTTATAATGCAATATAATATAATGCAATATAATATAATTGTCGTGAATGACGGTTTTGGAGGCAGAACCCAATGGTGCAGGCAGGACTCGGAGACCAGATGGTTAACTGAGAAACAATTTTAATAATACAAAATAAACAAGCTGACGTGGCAGATAAACTCACATACTGTACTCAAGAAACACGAAGGAACTCAGGAGGGTTTACCAGATGATGCCCAGACAACAAATAGCACAAAAACATATGTAAAGTGACTAACGAGACATAACTCACAACACCTGTGACACAGGTGTGAGAAAATAGAAGTAATGAGACCCAACACCAGAGAGAGCCACACACTAGGAAAACATGAACCCTATTAAAAAACGGAAAGGCTCAGGAACAAGACTGTTGTGTTGTTTTGCTAATATGTAGGTGTAGAATCAGAGTACTGTAGACGGAGCTGACTTCATAACACCATGCTTTATTTCACTTCTTCCAACTTCTTCTTCTCTCCTCCACACATCCTGTTCTCTCCCTACTCGGAGGTTCCCCCTGCTGTCAGTCTTATGCAATTGCAGGACATAACATTTCCCTTTTCCTGAAACAATTACTTACATGTAAATTTGTACAGTAACCTGACAGCAGAAAATCAAAGTAATCAAATTATTATTTCTGTAAGCCAACAGTAATATGAAAGTTTACCCTGTTAACCCTTTGCATTACAGTATGAACAGTAGTAAATTTACTTGTCTTACA